>PVJD01019047.1:0-12807 GCA_004026545.1 Mormoops blainvillei | reverse complement strand
TTACAATAACGGTGCTCAAAATGTCTAGATGGACATTCCTAGCCCCATACACGTAAATATTTTACCTTGGTATTATTACTATTTCTAAATAGAACCATACATTCAGCAATCAGCATATCAATGAACATGCCCTTTAATTTTATCAAAAAGAATAATCTCCCCCACTAGATAGTAAGCTGTATGAGAGAAGGGACTTTTTATTCATCTCTATCTTCAGTGCCAAGAGCCCTGTCTGCTACGTAATGTAAACACAATAAATATTTATTTAATGAATAAGCTGACATCAAATATACCATATATCATATTTAGCCACACCCAAACTTTTATCACCCATGATTTCTCTTTTGATATCCTTAATTTGAAGACTCTACTCCAATTAGAATCCCCAATCCTTCTAGCCTGTTCACACTGGTTCTCAGACCTCATGCATGAGAGTTCATTTTTCCACAGACCCTTCTATTTCCACCCTATCAGCTCCTTTCTGTCTTCACTTCCCCACCTACACAATTCGGATTCTATTGTTCGACTGCACTCTTGTTAATATCCTCAATAACCCTTATTTTTACTGCAAATATATGATAAAAACATAACCCTAGAAGAGCCCAACCTTTGTGATTTGATGACTAGGATTCCTGAGTTCTACTGGAGAAAATAAAAATCACAATCTAGTGGATTAGTACCAATGTAAATTCTTAGTCACTCAGCTCACCTCAGCACTGCCTGAAACTCCAGGTACGCTTCCCTGGTCCTAATTTGCTCTCCTGGTCACCATGATAACTCTTTAAAGCCTTCCTCAAATACCTCAAATCTCCAACCCAAACCTTGTCCCACCTTAACCACTGCTCTGAGAGGATGACCTTTCCTGTTACATCACAGAAAAATAAAAATGCCCTCAGGTAAGTTCCTGCTGTCAAATCTATAAACCTATTTACATCTGTATCTGTTCACTTTGTGTTCTTCCCAACACTAAAGTCCTTCCTCTTGTTTAAGGGTAATCCCTCCACCTAATCCTGGATCCTTTCCTATCTGGCATAAGGAATTTGCCCTGTAAGGGCTTTGCTCTATCAATTATCCCTCCCTTCCCATCAGCTTTTAAACACATCTAACTTCCTTTTAAATTAAAAAAGAACACTTCCCTGAATCTCGACCCTTCCCCTACTACCACCCTCCCTATGCTCTTCAGAGCCAAATTTTTCTAAGGAATTGTCCATATCCACTGCCTCCATTTCCTCATATCCCAATCACACAATCATTTCTCAAACAAACAAAGTCCAGAATTCCATCCCCTCACTCCCTTGAAATTTCTCTAAGGTCACCAAGAGCCTTTTAAATCCAGTGGACGATAGTCAATCTTTATCTTTCTAGGCGTCTCTGAATCTTTAGCACCACTGACTAGGTTTTGATGGAGTCATTCCATTTTGAAAAACTTATCCTACTGATTGATATTCAAGTAGATGCACATATATCTATCATAAGAATGCTCAATGTTAGAACCAGCAAAAAAAAAAACAATTTAAACATCTACCAATAGGAAACTGATTAAATAATTTATGGTACATATATATAATGGAATACTATGTCACCGTTAAAAAGGAAGAGGTAGTTCTATATATACTGACATTAAAAGACGGAGGGAGGGAGGGAGGGAGGAAGAAGATATTTATATAGGAATGGAAAACATCTGGAAAGACATACAAATTTAATATTGTTACCTCTGGGGAATGGAATGTGGTGAGTAGAACAGAACACTTATATGTTATCTTTTATTGGGTCAAGTAATAAAAATATAGTCATTCCCTAAGCACACGGACGTTTCCAAAGTAGATGAGAAAGAAGTTCAAAGCAGCTCAAAAGGGAATGGCCCAAGAAACTAGGTGAAATCTATTCTAGTGTTTCCAGAGCTAAGGGAGAAGAAATACAGGGGTGATTAATGATTTCAAACATGGAAAGAGAGATACTAAAAACAAGGAGAGATAAAGTATCCAAGAAAGAAACAGTATGAATAGATAATTCTTGAAGGATGATCAAATGGCCAATAGATGTAAACAAGTAAAAGTTTCACTCCTATTAGTAATCAGATTTTTTTAAACATTTGCCTATCAACTCAGCAATTTTTTAAAATAAGACAATATTCAATTTTAAAGAAGGAAGATGTCGGGGGTACACTCATGCTTTGTGGGCAAACATAAATTGGTAAAACCTGTTAGAGAAAGCAATGTGGCAATTTGATTTCTAAAAACACTGAACTTCATAGAACTATCACAATTGTGATTAAATTATTGACTCTGTGATAAATTGTTTAACACATATCTCCCGTGCTGAAATACGTTCCACAAAAAAAAAAGCTGTCTTCTATCTTCACCACATCTTAAGCACCTAGCCTAGAAACTGGCACATGGTAGGCCCTCTGTAAATCATCCCATGTTTTCTTATAAGTTGCAAGCAATAGTTTAAAGACACTGATACTAAAGCTATTCTGACATCTGAATTGATAGAGCTACAAATAAGAAACAGTGTAGATGCCATGGAAATTTCCCATGTCAAGAATTACTGGAGTTCAAGGTAGATTTAGATCGTTACAGATATGAAAGCTGCAGTGGTCCATCATTTCAACTATTCTTCCAGCAGTGTTCAATCTCCTGCCTTCTTATGTTTCTGTCACAGCGACACACAAAAGTCCCCCAAACTAGGCTGACCACACTCTGTTTTTACACCTGCGCTGGTGAGTGCTAGAGAGAATGGGTACAAGGTTCTGTGACTTGGAGCCGAGACACAACAAAGTTATCCAAACCTTTCTTGGCTCACTACAATGTGGCAACCTGGGTGGTACACCTCTAAAGAGATCCTCTTTCCATGCCTCTCAAATGCTATTCCAACCCTTCACCACTCTCATCAGATGGGACCTCCCTCAAAACTGTGTCCTTCCACAGCTCCTTCACTCTCCACGGCCTCACCAATCCTGCTCTCTTTCCCCCCTGTCCCGATGGAAGAGTCATGTCCCTTTCGTTAAGGCCAGTTTTTCACCTCCTTCACTCTGGAGCCCGCATCCTCTTGCTTTCTCATCAACCTTGCATCATCGAGCTCTGTGCCATCTACACATACATGGGCTTACCTCTGTCCTGTATTTAAAACAAAACAAAATTATTAACAACAGTTCCTTGACCACCTATAAGAAACACTTTCTCCTTCCCAACACAGCCAAGCCATTTCACAGCGTGCACCACATTCCTTATCTGTCCTCAGAGCTCACTGCCCAACTTTGTACAATCTGCCTTCTCTGCTCCTGCTGCACCAATGTCACTGACCTCTTAACGGACAAATCTAAGGAACATGCTTTTAATGTTTTATAGTGTGTTTTACCTAATTACAAGAGGGATAGACATCATGAGCAAAGTTATGATATATGACAGATTAGAGACAAAAAATTGCACTATATAACGGGCAACGGGTCAGTAGCCCTAATAAATATAGTGTTCTTGCAAACAAATTAAACATATGAGGTCTGTCCAGGAATATCCAGCCATGTATTATGAAAAATGGAAACATTTATTGAAGAAGAGACAAGATACAAGAACATCATAAAGGACAATGATGCCTCAGTCCCCTTCAAAGTAGGCACCTTGGGACCTCACACAATTCTCCCTATCGCCATCAGCTGCCCCAACGTTCTTTCCTGAATCTCACTGGTAGTCTGAAATCTCTTCCCTTTCAAAGGTGATTTTAGTTTTGGAAAAAGCCAGAAGCTACAGGGTGCCAAATCTGGGCTGTAGGGGTGCTAAGTCAACTGAGTGATTTGATGTTTCATTAAAAACTCTGCATGAGACATCACGCATGAGTGGGAAGGTTGTCATGGTGAAGCTGCCAATCACTAGTTGCCCATAGCTGTGGCCTTCTGAATCATCCAAACAGTTTCCACAGGCGAATGTTCAAGCTTAATGCAAAATGTGATGCAGATTCGTTGCTCTACTCACTCAGTGATTTTGAATGGCACAGCCATACTGTACACATACTCTCTCAATGGCGTCTACTGCCCCCACTGACTAGTACAGTGAAGTCATCATTGTTCATGCATGCTCATTGCAGTCCACTCTCTTTGGCTGCCAGGTTACATTGATGTTGCACTAACAGTTCTCATTATGTTAACAATGGCTACCCTTCTTCTGGACAGACCTCGTATAATCCAAAATAAAAATGTGCACAGGATGTTAAGGAGCAAGACTTAAGAAAAATACAAATAGCTAACATATATTAAAAAAAATACTCAGCCTCTCCAGCAACCATAGAAATGCAAGTTAAATCAGTTAGACACTATTTTTCACATCTCGAATGGACAAATTTTTTTTAAAAAGTCCACCCTCAGGAAGGACATAAGGAAAGCCACTCTAGAGACTTCCGGCCAAGATGGAGGTGTAGCTAGATATACATTGCCTCCTCGCACAACCAAGAGAAGGACAACAACAAATTTAAAAACAAAAAATACTCAGAGCTGTCAGAAAATGGAACTGTATGGAGGTCCAACAGCTAAAGAATTAAAGAAGAAATGTTCATCAAGACGGGTAGGAGGGGCAGACACGGGCAGCTGGGGCAGAGAGGGTGCACAGCAAGGCGGTGGTTGAGGGACTGGGCAGGCAAGGTGGTGGTTGGTGGTCCCACCTTTGCATGAAGATAAACCAGGAGGAACAACAGGGGAGCGAGGCAGACTGCCCAAGCCAGGGTTCCAGTGAGGGAAAAGAGAACCTCAAAACCTCTGCTGTGAAACCTGTGGGGGTTGTGGTGGCCAGAGAAACTCCCAGCCTCACAGGAGAGTTCATTGGAAGACCCACAAGTTCCTAGAACGTACACAAACGCATCCACCCATCTGGGAATCAGCACCAGAAGGGCCCAATTTCCTCGTAGGTAGCGGGGGAAGTGACTGAAAGCCAGTGGAGAGCCCAGCTGGAGGCACTGTTTCCTCTCTGACCCCTCCCCCACATACAGCACCAAAATGTAGAGATGTGAGATGCCCTGTGCTGGTGAATACCTAAGGCTCTGCCCCTTACAATGTAACAGGTGTGCTAAGACAAAGAAAGATGGCCCAAATGAAAGAACAGATCAAAACACCAAAAAGAGAACTAAGGGACGAAGAGATAGCCAACCTATCAGATGCAGAGTTCAAAACAGTGGCAATCAGGATGCTCACAGAAATGGTTGAGTATGGTCACAAATTACAGGAAACAGTGAAGGCTATGCAAAGTGAAATAAAACAAAATATACAGGGAATCAACAGTGAAAGGGAAGGAAACAGGGACTCAAATCAATGATTTGGAGTAGAAGGAAGAAATAAACATTCAACAGAACAGAATGAAAAAAACAAGATTTCAAAAAAATGAGGAGAGGCTCAGGAACCCCTGTGACAACTTTAAACATTCCAATATCAGGATCATAGGGGTGCCAGAAGGAGTAGAGGAAGAGCAAGAATTTGAAAAATTATTTGAACAAATTATGAAGGAAAACTTTCCCAATCTGGCAAAGGAAGTTGGTTTCCATGAAGTCCAGGAAGCTCAGAAAATCCCAAAGAAGTTGGACCCAAAGAAGCACATACCAAGGCACATCATCATTACGTTACCCAAGATGAAAGAAAAGGAGAGAATCTTAAAAGCAGCAAGAGAAAAGGAGACAGTTACCTACAAAGGAGCTCCCTTAAGACTCTAGCTGATTTCTTAAAAGCAACCTTACAGGCAAGAAGGGGCTGGAAAGAAATATTCAAAGTCATGAAAGGCAAGGACCTACATCCAAGATTCCTCTATCATTTAGATTGGAAGGGTAGATAAAGTGCTTCCTAGATAAGGCCAAGTTAAATGAGTTCTTCATCACCAAGCCCTTATTACATGAAATGTTAAAGGGACTTAACTAAGAAAAACGATGAATGTCAAAACTAGGAATAGTAAAAAGAAAAACTCACAACTATCAACAACTGAACCTAAAAACAAAAATAAAAACAAAAACGAACTAAGCAGAGAACTAGAACAGGAACAGAATCACAGAAATAGAGATCACATGGAGGGTTATCAGCGTGGAGGGGGAGGGGTGAGAATGGGGGGAAAAGTACAGGGAATAAGAAGCATAAATGGTAGAAACAAAATAGACAGGGTGAGGTTAAAAATAGTATAGGAAATGGAGAAGCCAAAGAACGTATATGTACAACTATGGGCATGAACTAAGGGGGGTGGGAGAAGTGCTGGTTGAAGGGGGTTGCAAGCCGGAGGGGAAAAACGGGACAACTATAATAGCATAATCAATAAACTATACTTAACAAAACAAAGGCATTCTCAATGGAGACAGTATAAAGATTCTTAGATGTCACTTTGACAGTGCCTACTGTCAAAACATTTTTAAAACGCATGGCCTTTGACATGACAATTCTCCTGACAGAAAGCTATCCCACATAAATACTTGTATGTGTGCATCTTACATCTATGTCGTGCTTGGACATTGTGCAAAGATATTTATTTCAGCCTTGTGGTGGCTCAGACTAGGGTGACAGGCACGTGAGACGGATACCCGTGGCAGAATATATGACACTTAGAAATTCAGGTCAACAGGACTTGCTGATGAATTGGATGTTAGGGGCTGAGAGAAACACAGGAATCGAGGGTGACTCCAGGTTCTTGGTTTGAGCCACTGCATGGATGCTGGTGCCATTTTACTGAGGTAGGGGAAGCTAAGGGAAGGGGCTCAGGACGGGAGAGGAACCGAGTATCCTGTTTTGGCCATGGCCCATGTGAGATGTCTATTTGACATCCAAGTAGAGATATCGAATAGGCCACTGTATATGCGAGGCTGTGGCTTAGAAGGCTTGGGTCAGAGACATAAATTTTCAAGTGGTGAGTGTATTGATACATGGTATTTAAAGACATGAGGTTGGATAAGTGTTTCTAGGAAGATGTTGGATGGCGGAAAGACCATGGACTGAGCACTGTGTCAGTCCAATATTCAGAGGTTGGGGAGATAAATTTAGTAGAATACGGGGCTTAGCAGAAGTTTTCTGTACGAACTTGCATTTCAAAGTTAGTACTCATCAAATGGCAAAGAACCACATATTTACCACCACATCAAGCACGCAATTCCTTTCAAGCCAGTCTTGTAAGCAATGCTAGCCCTTTTTTTCTGTCTGAATATTTCAAAGCACATTTAAACAGAATGGTACTTTTTTCTTTTATGTTACATATGGTTTACTCACAGTATAACTCTCCTATTATAAAAGTAGGCAAATACAAGTAGCACTCAGCAATGGCTTTTCCATAAAGTTCATCATCTGATAACCACCTCATGCTTCAAAGGCTAAGGGTGACAAGTCCAGAGGCCTAATTTGTGGCATCTTTTCTTCTTTCCGGCTGTTCACTTCCCTATTGCACAGTAACTTCCTCCAGCTTCCTACTGAGCTCACCAAATGCCTAAAACATCTCAAGACCTCTGACAATCCACATCCTCTCCTCTCAGTGGGGCCTCCCTTCCTACCCACCGGAAACACTGTAACTTTATATTTCCACTTTAAACTTCAAAGGTTTCCATTCAGAGAGTCACACCTTAAAAAGAGAGAGAGGAAGTACTTCCAACTAGGTTCAAGTCGTCATCAGGAATGCAAACTCAAAGCAAAACTCAGCAGAAGGAAAACAATAAGAACTGGGCCCACCGCAACCTTATAGTTAGGCGGACAGGCAGGGGTCACTTAGTTTCAGTTCCAGGAGACCACAAAAGAGTGCCACTTCCTAGAAGAGTGATGCCGTTCACTAACTCACTCAACAAATACTAGGAAGCACCTATATTCCAGGCCCTGTTGTGGATGCTCGGGTTCATTGGGCAGGAAAACATACAGAAAACCCTACCCACATGGAACTTACACTATGGAGGGGGGAGACAGACAACAAGAAAAAAAGGGGATAAAATACACACTATGTTACTAGAGTAATAAGGTAGGGAGGGGGCACATAGAATGTTCAGGGAAGGGTTGCAAGTTTAAACAGGATGGTTAGGGAAGGCCTCAATGAGGTGGCACTTAAGTACAAACTCCCAGCTGTCAAATTTCAAGTGTCTCACAAAGGTGTCTTTTGTACTTCAATCCCACCATCACGGAACCTCAGGTTCTTGAAGGCATGGTATCCCCAGTTCCTAGCCCAAATATTTGTTAATTTTTCATGCTTAAAACAAAGGGAACTTCAAGATCCAGACCTTGCCCTTAAAGAGGCTACATCCTTCAGGTGAAAAAACAACTAAGAGAGTTGTTAAGGGCTTTCTTGAGGTGTAAACAAAATGTTTTAGAATACAGAATAACCAGTAAGTCTGCTAAGGGGAAGGAATTGTATGTTCGAAAAGGCTGTCCCAAAGGAGGTGACTTTAGAGCTAAACCTTGAGAGATGAATAGGAATTAATGGCAAGGAAGTGGTATTGGGTGTCAAGTTATCTTTTCAGGAAAAGGAGAGGTGGTGGGGAGAGAGGGAGAGGGGGTGGGAGAGAGAGAGAGAGAGAGAGAGAGAGAGAGAGAGAGAGAGAAAGAGACAGAGAGAGAGAGAGAGAGAGAAAGGAGTTTGAGCAAAGGCCCAGAGATGGGATCAGGGAAGACATTTTCTCCTTGGACTGTCACTGCCTGAGACACTCTACCCATCCCACCGTACAACAGGCAAACATTCCCCCTTAGGTTCTCTGGCCTGAGTGTTGGGAAATCCTTTTCATGTACCTCATCCTCATTTCTCCTCTAGCCAGCAGGAAAGGAAGAAGCTGGGACAGGCACACCGCCCTAGAATCCAGAGTTGCCCATTCCTCACTTCAGGACAATTACTATTGAGCTAAGAGCCTTGGAGGTTTCCTGCAGCCGGGTGCACCCAGGGGTGTGTACTTTAGTGGCAATGTTGCAATTGGACCCCTATTGGAAGTGAGATGGTGAAGTGGGCAAGATACCAGTGAGGTAAGTGGTCCAAAGTCTCCACAGTACGTCCAGGGTGGAGTCAAGGATCAAAACTTATGTATGCCTTAGCTTGGAAGGGAATTTTTTAATCAATTAGTCCCCACTTGTGAGCTATTTAGTTTTACTAACATATAACGCAGCGGAGGTGGTTTGACACCGGGCAGGAACACAGCTGTGCAGTCAGATGGCCCAGCTCTGCCCCTCATCTGTTGGGTGACTTGGGGAAAGGCACTTAACCTTCGAGTCTCCTTTTCATCACAACACAGTTATAACTGCGGTGTGTACCGCATGGAGTTATCATGAGGGTTATATGAGATAATCATGTCGAGAACTCATCAGTGCGCCTGGCTCCGTGAATTCCAGCAACCATTACTAATGGCAGCCTTAAGGGGGAAAAACTCAGAGACGATCATCCAGAATGCCACATACACTCATGGGCCAATTATCCCTAAACTCCAAAACTCCAAACTCCATTTCACTGCTGTGACCTACAGTGTGTGTCCCCAAGCTGTGTTACTAGAAATGATTACCCCCCTGGCGGGAAAAGTCTCACAAGCCAAGTCGGTGGTCCTACTAGAATTTCCAGCAGGTACTAAAAAATAAACAAGCAAGCAAACAAACAAACAAAAAATAACTACTAACTACAACAGCAACAAAAAAGTTCCTCAGGGCCTCAACTCCTGGCATCAGGCATTGTTCTCTCCACAAACCAGGGGTAAACACATTAGGTCATTCATACCTTAAAATTAATGGATTTATGAGCGGTGGAGGTGGGAACCTGAAAGAGCAGAAAAGAAGCCAGCTAGCTAAAAAGAGGGGTTCCAGGACGTACTGAAGACTAATTTCTGCCACAAATGTTCAAGCTCTAGGGCCAACGCTGCCAAAAGCTGTATACTCTGGAAAGCTAGGTCCCCTGGTTCTGAAGAAGCAGGGTCCTGGGGGAAGAAAAGGTTAGTTACTGAGAAACGGGTCACTTGTTCAAGCCACCAGAATTCTAAGCAAATGATTTCACGACAAAAACCAACCATTTTGTTCTACCGTGAGGGCTGGAGGCGTTCATCCAGCACTTCATAAACCATCACAACAGGAGGCTGAGGGGTCCTTTGCTCTTTCGGGGGGCTCTGGAGACCCTCCTCCACCAGCAAACCCCTGAAGCCCGCTTGAAGGGTGGCAAGGAAAAGCAGTTCAGCCCCGGGGCACACACCCCCATCTCCAGCCCCAGGTGCTGCGGGAGCCCCACTGAGGCAGCAGTGGGGCCCATCGGCCGGGAAGCAGCCTTTACCTGCGGCTGGCCGGCCCAGGCCGGGGGAGACGCCGGGGCCGAGACCACCCGCGACGGACGGCTGGGTACTGCGAGAGGAGAGACGAGACGAGCCGACCCGGAGAAAAGGCGACTGGAGGCCCCGGAGGGCGCAGTTCCCGGCAGGAACTCGGCCCCACCCGCGCCCCAGATCCGGCAGGCGGGAAAAGCCGGCTGCTCCCCGCCAGGGGAGGCAGGGGACACAGGGGGGCACGGCGCGCATTCGGCGACGCGTGGGCTAGGGAAATGGCCCAGGAGAAAGCCACCTGGTGGGGAGCGAACGCCCCAAGCAGGCGGGAGGGAAGGCGGGGGGGTTGCGGGCCAGAGAGGAGGCAAGGGGAAGGGGACAGGAAAGGCTGGGAGAGCAAAGCGGGTAGAGGAGGGCGCCGGGACCCGACGTGCGGGCGGGGGCGCAGCGAAAAGGGGCCGGGGGCCGGGAGGAGCCCCAGACCTGGGGCAAAGGGGCGGCCTCTGGCCTCGGACCTACCTGTCACCCGCAGCAGGTGCCGCGAGAGGGCGAGAAGTCCCGGGGTCGGACTCAGGGCCCGTGCAGGGGCTCCGGGAACGCTGCGACCTCCCTCAGGCTGCCGGCCCTTCTCACCCTCCCGCGAGGCGGAAAAAGTTGCGGCTTTCCCCGGAGCAGGGAGGAGCTGGACTCTTAAAGGGGCCGCACGGCACTCCGGGCTCCTTAGTAAGGCACCGCACCACCCCCAGGGGAGCTCTGGGAGCCAAAGCCCTGAAGCGCTGCAGGGGTGCCTTCCCGGTTGAGGAGGGGAGTTTGAGGACTAAGGACAGGGCTACGACTAGACCGGACCCCCGCCTTCACTTCCGTCTGTGGTCGCTCTCTCAGCTGATAAATCGAGTGATCTCTGCCACTCCACTGAGGCAAAAGTTGTCAAACTGTCGTGTCCTTTTGGGACGATGAAGACTACACCATATAATTTAGGAAGAGAAAATACGATAACATAATGATCCTTTGACTTTCCATCTTTTACGGTAAAAAATAAAGTCTGTCTAAAATAGAAACGTTTGGGGCAAAGGACATAAGATTGAATTCATACACAGACACAACTGTGTAAAACATTTATTAATCAAAGAAGAGCAACTTAGAATCATGAGATTCTTTCGCAAAGGGTTTTATTTGTTTGTTTGTTTGTTTGTTTGTTTTTATAACACTTTAAGATGACAAAGTGGCCACCAGACAAGCTGGTAGGAGTGCCTGCTGCTTAAAAACCCTTCTAGAAATCATGTGAGCAATATGTACCAAGAGGCATAAAAATGTACATATCTACCCAGTAATTGTAGATTCCTCTCCCCTTCTCTTCCTCCCCTCCTCTCTTTCCCTCCCTTCTTCTCATCAGCATTAACCAAGTTCAAGTCCCTCTCAAATGTCATCAGCAATTAAACATGCTCGAGTGTCCTTAAAAAAAGTCCTCCCTGCACCCTAGGTACCTCCCCAGCTCCTCTTTATAAGCAAATTTATTGAAAATGTGCTCTAATGAGTGGATCAAAAAACTACAGCACACTTACACAATGGAATACTAAGCGGCAGAAAGGAGGAGCTCCTACTCCTCCTTTCTACCTCCTTTGAAGGGACCTCCTACCCTTCGCAACAGCATGGATGGAACTGAAAAGCACTATGCTAAGTGAAATAATACAGGCGGTGAAAGAGAAATACCACATGATCTCACCTATAAGTGGAACCTAATCAACAAAACAAACAAGTGAGCAAAATAGAACCAGAGACATGGAAACAAAGAACAAATTGACAGTAACCAGAGGGGAGGAGGGAGGGGGATAACAGGGCAAAGAAGGGGAAGGGTCCTCAGGGAACATGCATAAAGGACCCAGGAACAAAGGCAAAGTGGGGAAGGATTGAGGGCGGGAGGTGGTGAGGGGATGGGAGAGGGTGATTGGGGGAAAGTGGAGACAACTGTGATTGAACGACAATAAAAAATATAGAAATAAATAAAAAAGAAAATGTGCTTTATAGGTACATTTGCAATTTCCATTTCCTTTCTTCTTGCTCAGTAATTTGGCTCCCTTCCCTTACACTCCAGTGAAACTCTGCTCAGCAAGATACCCAACCATTGACCTCCACACCAATAAATGAAAGAAAGAAAGAAAGAAAGAAAGAAAGAAAGAAAGAAAGAAAGAAAGAAAGAAAGAAAGAAAGAAAGAAAGAAAGAAAGAAAGAAAGAAAGAAAGAAGGAAAGAAAGAAGGAAAGAAAGAAAGAAAGAAAGAAAGAAAGAAGAAAGAAAGAAAGAAAGAAAGAAAGAAAGAAAGAAAGAAAGAAAGAAAGAAAGAAAGAAAGAAAGAAATGCATTTTCCAGTCCTTACCTTGCTTGACCTCTCCCCTACATTTAACGCTGTTAACCATTTTCTCCTCCTTGAAAGTCCTCCTTTGGCACCTGTGACACCACACTCTGCCTTTCTTCCTACCCCTTTGCCCTCTCTTCAGTCTCCTTTGTAGATTCCACTCTGCTATCTAACCTTGGAAAGCCAGACATTCTGAGGGCTAGGCTACATATACACTCTACGGAATGACCTCTTTCACCGTTTTGG
>PVJD01019046.1:0-12759 GCA_004026545.1 Mormoops blainvillei | reverse complement strand
GTAGGGCCTCCTCCACCCTGATCATAAGACTTGAGGGAAATTCGAAAGGTGGTCTTTTTCACACACAGAAATATTAATGACTGCTCTACCTTAAAAATCTTGTCTCACAAAGATTTGCTATAGTGTTCTACCTGTATCTGAAACATACTCTAACAAAATTTCCTTAACAGAATTAAGAATAAGCTAATTAACAGAAATAACTTAATAGTAATGAAAGAATACTAGTAATGAATAGTGGCTGACTGAGAGTGATGAAATAGTAGTATTCACCTACTCTGATGAACACTAGCATTACTGTCAGACATATTGGAAAGAACGTGGGATTTAGAAGAGCCTGGGCTTAAGTCCCCACTCCACCACTCCACCAGAAGATAGTAGAGATATATTCATCAGGACTTTGTGTTCTGACGTAGGGAATAATTTTCATCCCTATCTTAGCAACACTGAACTTGTCCCTTCCCAACAGTCCTGCTCTGTGGCACTGCTTCCAGAAGTAACACTCACACTAACATGGTTCCTTGTCTGAGGAAGATCATTTCCCAAAATGGATTTACTAGCTGAAGGGAAAGAGGGAAGTAGAGGAGAAAGACAATTACTGGAAACCTCAAATCGTGATATGGAGCTCAATGTTCTACCTACATTCATGCCACTGTTTTCCAAAAGACATTTCCAGCCTCATCCTCTCTTCTGAGAACTAGACATAAATACAGCTTCCCAATGGGCATCTCTACCGTCTCACAGGATTCCCACCCCATCTTCGCCCGGTACCCCTTCCTGGGTTCCCTTCCTTACAAGTGGCGCCATCAACCCATCTGGCATCCAATTCATAAAAAAACTCTTCTCCATCACTCTGCCTACATAGGTCCTGCCCAAAAGAACTCTCAATTTTATTTGCTTCACTCAATTCCAAGTCTCAATATCTTAGGTGCCTAAGTTAACATTTCTGTAGCACCCAAAATTTTCTTTTTTGTTTTATTGTCATCCATCCACTACCAGAATGTGAAATCCATGAGAGAGGGACCTTGCCTGTCTTTTTCAACATTATATCCCTAGAACAGAATCTGGTCATTTAAGAAAGGATTCCTTAAAGAAATAGTGAATGAACAAAATATTTGTGAATTAACTCTTTCTGTATGATAGTCAGTCACCATTAGAAACATTTGTTTCTGCCACTTATATTCTGTGTGAGTTAATCACATTTACTCTCATCCTAACACTACTTGAGGACAGCTAATCTGTAGGAATGACAGTTTCACTGGGAGTAAAAAGAATAATTGGGGAAAAGGGGGCATTTTAGAGGAATGCAGATCTTACAAGGAAGATGCAGGAAGGTGCCTGTGACGGCTGAAAAAGCTGTACCAAGCATGAGTCACTCAGAGCAGAAAAAAGTAACACGAAGAGGTGACACTAGGTTGCATAAAGGAACACAATACTTGCCAATCTAACTCTGTGCCAATGAATCTATGGGCTTTGGAGTCTGAATGGCTTGGGTCTGAACCCTACCTTTGCTTTGTACTAGTTGTGTCACCACAGGCAAGTTATTTAACCACTTGGAACATCTCTCTAAACTGGACATACCAATGCCTAACTCACAAGGCTGTTAAAAAGATTGATGAGGGCTTGGCAGTAAAGCATTCAGCACAGGCCTCTGTGCTGAATTTTTTTTTTTTTAAGGTTCTCTTTATTTTATTTTTAGAGAGGGGAAGGGAGGGAGAAACAGAAGGAAAAAACATCAATGTGTGGTTTCCTCTCGCGTGCCTCCTACTGGGGACCCGGCCCACAACCCAGGCATGTGCCCTGACCAGGAATTGAACTGGCCACCCTTTGGTTCACAGGCTGATGCTCAGTCCACTGAGCCACACCAGCCAGGGCATGTAAGCAATTTTATATATAAGTGCTCGAATGGTAGTGTAATGACTATTACTACTTTTACAATACTATCCTGTAATTATATTTTTTGTTAAATTTGAATATTATTAAACTTCTATTTTTTGTTAATCCTCTAGATTCTATAGCTATCCTGAAATTTTGAAGTTGCTTAAAGAAAAAAACCTTTATCTTGATTGGCGGAAGACACTACATCAAAAAAGATAGTACGTGAATTACCATCTTATAACTCAAGAGAAAAAAAAGAACAACTCATAATTTCTCTGAAACTCAGAGGATGAAGTAAAATAGAACCCTTCTAAAGCAGAGCAAGGTAAATAATAATAAATTCCCCATCCATGTAATTGTTTAAAAAAAAACACACACACAAAAGAAATCTGTTCACATCACCCCTTGCTCAAACTCAGCAGTGGCGTCCCACTTCCCCCAGAATAACATCCTATCTCTCAGCAGGATCCTCGGGGCCCTGCAGGCTCTCGGCCCACCTCCCTGGCTTCCTCTTACTCATTCTCTCCTTAGGCTTATGGGTCTCCTTGGCCCCTAAATCTTCACTGCGTAGCTTCTATTCAGACCTCTACTCAAATGTCCCTTCCTCAGAGAAAGCCTCCCTCGCTACCCAAGCTAACACAGCCACCTCTCCTCCATCACTCTGGGACCCCAAATCATGCATTATTTTTGCTATATATCACTCATCATTATGAGAAATAATCTGTTTACAGCTTATTGTCTACCCCAATAGAACGTTAGTCCCATGAGGACTGGCCTTTGTCTGTGTTACGGTGCACTCCATATTATCTTGCTATGTACTCCATATAGAGTACCTCCAGGGACTAGCAAAGTGCCTGCCTCCTAGTGTGTGCTTAATAAATACTTGTTTAAAGGGGGTATTTAATACTTAGTAAATATCTACTGTTTATAGCTGCACACTTACTATGTGCCATGCATCATCTCATTAATCTTAATAACAATGCTATGAGTTAGGTACAATTATTATACCCATTTTACCAATGAGGAACCTGAGGCTTAACAGAGTTAAACGCTGACATATCCAGAGTCAGACATGGTAAGCGTGGGATTTGAATCTAGGTCAAGCATACACATGCACACAGACACAGACACACACTCTTTATAGGTAAACAGGCAAAAAGAAGAGTAAAAGAAAACAGCATAACTATCAGACTATCCAACAGGGCTTAGGAAGATAACTGGATTCATGGCAGGACCAATTTGCTCCCTTCTCTTTCTCATTCTCCTAAATGGAATAAAATGCCTGGCCAACATCCTACAATTATAACCAAGGACCGTGACCAACACTCCACAAGCTGAGGATTCCCTGCTGTACTCAACAGTCAGCCACAACATGCAGCAGCCTTGTTCAAAGATACATTAGACAAACAACGTAACATTGATTCTTTCCGATAATGTCTGAGCCTTAAACTACATGTTCTCTTTTTAAAGGAAAGAAAACGTTAACAGGTCACTGTTTGTCTCTCTATGGATTGCTATTCAAAGATGCTGTTTTCAGCAGAGAAAAGGCAAAGAAAAGATGTTGATTTAAGAATGGAGTGGTATTGCTTCTGGTTGGAAAGGCTTCTGAGAGGTATGCTATGAAATAAGTGTGTAAGGAAATTTCTTTTCCTATCTACTCTTCAAAGTATCCTACAAAATTATATAATTGCAATCTACCAAATATTTCTATGGCTAAGTAGAAATATAATTAGCCAGATTACTTAGGTTTTTGACTTATACAAAAAAGGCTGTATGACTCAAGATAAATTAAACAGTTCATGCAAATACCCATACTCAGAATCACTACCAGCAATAAACTTCATGATTTTGGGGATGTCACTTGGATATTTTGGTACCTTGATTTCTTTTTATATAGACAGAAATATTATAATTACTGACCAAATCAGGGTGGTTGGATATAGTTTGATATTAATTCCTATTGAAATACTATAAATCTGCATCTGATCTCATTTTAAGGAGAGGGAAAATGAGACCATGATAATTACATAAAGCAGACTTTTAATCATTTATATTTATGCTACTTATGGAAAAATATATGGGCAATGTACATATTAGGGGCACAAAATTTCAGTATTTACCTGATATATTTTGATATGTCTCTTTAAAACACATACACAGACATACACACACATATTTGGTTCTTCTACAGGAGGAAAATTATATTGATCCACTATATATAGACTTAAGCTTCAAGTTCTTTTCCAATAGAAAATGCTAAATAAAAATGTAGAAATGACATATATCTAGCATAAGAATGGAAAATTATGAATATTTTGCCATATTTCCTTAAAGAAATTAAATATTACAGATAAAGGGTAGGTTCTCCTTGTCCTCTGTCCTCTTTATCCCCTGTCCCAGTTCATTTCTTTTTATATCCTGTCCAGAAAGCTAGGGATAATGTGAATTTGGAATGTATTTTTCCCTCTACAAATTTAAATGTCTTTCTACACTTGTAGATGTATCCATAAAAATATGTATAAATGTACCAAATTGTGTATCACTCTGAAACTTGCTTTTTTCCCCCATTCAACATATTTTTGAGAGCTTTCCATGTTGACATATTGATCTAGGCCATCTCTTCTAATTTCTGTGTGATATTCCATCCTATGACAATATCATATTGAACATGTCCATTCCCCATTCGATGGATATTTAGACTGCTTCTCTTTCTCACTACCAGGAAGCTGCAGTATGCAAGTAAGCACCCTTGTATATGTGTGTAAGCGTTTCCAGGTATATACCTTAAAAATCCAATTTTCAGGCCATAGGAAATGTCTAACTTGAGCATTACAATGGATTGCTGAATCAGGCTTCACAGTGGCTATCTAGGTAATGAATTTGTGGGAGCAGTCTTTACCCTAGTTTGGTGCATACTTCAAAGATCACCACCTTGGCCCATAAGATGGCAAGAGGGGCAGTCTGCAGCCACAAAAGCTGTAGTTCACTCGGAGTTAGTCCTGCTGCCTTTAATTCAGTGACTGTCTCAGTCAACCCAGCCACTGAAAGTAGAAGAGAAGATAAACCAAATATGATGCCAATAACTAAAATCCCTGGATTTACTTGTACTATCTTGCGACAATGGCCTTTTGTTCTGAACTATGAATAGCTCAATGACCAGTAATGTTGCTATTAATGAGTCAGGCTAACAGCTATGACATAATATGGTAATATATTTCTTTGCAAAGAAGTTCTTTTCAAGGGACTGTATGTCAACTATTACAGAGATGGTAGCTCATTGTCACCAAGCCCTAAAAAATGGCACAAAGGAGAATATAAAAAATCTACAGTCATCATAAATTGGGGGAGAGAAAAATTTCAATTGGATCAAGATGTTTTTGAAGGGAAATGCTAGTTATTTTGAAAGCCACATACATTTTAACTTTGCAGCTTTAATGATCTGTACACTTCTGACATTATACTAAGTCACTGTATTTTTATCAAATTCAGTAGATCTTGTAGTTATGTGCAACATAAAATATCAGAAGGCTGACAGAGTAATAGTAAAAATATGAACTAAACTCTTTATTACATACCAGTCACTGTTCCAAACAACTGCTATGCTTTATCTCATTCAGTCCTCATTAAAACAAACAAAAAACCCTAAGAGGTAGGTACGAATGCTACCCCTATTTCCAGGTGACAAAACAGAGTTATGTAACTCGTCCAAGGCCACATGGTTCCAAGCGGCAGAGCCGGGTTCCAAACCAGGCAGCCTGGCTCCAAGCCCTTGCGTGTAACCGCTGTGTACCACTGCCTTTCGTGAGTAAGGACAGAAAGAGACCTCCTCCTAGGAAGAACATGTATTTCCTTTTTCTCCTTTCCTTTCTTTCCATCGCTTTTCCTTATATTCCCGTTCCCTTTAGTTTTTCCTCTCCCTTGATATGTCTTTGGACCACTTGTAAACACTCATAAAAGGTGCCTGGCACAGGCGATGGCATTGGAGGGGTTCCCAGAAAGTCATTTGCTCCTGAAGCAAGATGTGGACATAGGTTACAGTAAATAATATACAACATAACCCATAACACAAAATATTCTTAAGTATGAAGGTACTACTTTAAGAAATAAAGCATAGACCAACATTTCAATAAGATCAGAAACTGAGAGTAAAATCTTGGAAACAACTATAACTAACCTTCTTCAGCCTATTTCTCTCCTTCCACAATAATTGCTTGTTGATCTTAGTCATGTTCCTGATTTCAGCTACCTCAGATCTGTGTCCCCAATCCTAACCTCTCCATTAAACTTTAGGCTTGTAATAGTCAACCATGCTAGACATTCCCATTTAGATGTTCCAATTTCAAACTAAACAAACCCAACACTGAATCCAGATGACTCCTCCAAATCTGCATCTCCCCCTGAATTTTCTCTTGGATTTACTGAAACCCAGGCTGCAAATGTGGAGGTCCCTACCTCACTTCCTACATCCAACATTCTGCCAATTTTACCTTACAAATCCATCTCTTCCCTCAATTTCTGTTGCAACTGCTGCAGTTCAGGCCTGTATCACCTCCCACTCAAACTGTTTTAAGAACCTTTCCAGTGGGCTCCCTGCTTCAAAGTTACCCACTGCATTGCAAGAAAGTGAAAACCTATGCTCCCCCCACCCCTGCTCTAATCTTTGCTATGGTTCCCTACTGCCCCCAGGATAAAGCATGTATTCCTCTTCCTCATGCCATCCCCCCATCTGGCCTTCAATTTCCCCTGTTTTTTCCAACCCCCATCCTTTCAGTATTCATACCCATATCTTATTAATCTGGGATTCTCTAAGGCTAAACACCTGCTCAACTAAATTGAATATGTAGGGTTTTGATTTTCAAATAACACAGATTAATACTTGCTCCTTTAGAGCATGTATAACTTATAATTTCAAATTTACTATGAAAATTAAGTCTTTAAAATTTTTTTATTGTAGTAAAAGTTGTTTTTAGCATTGAAATAATACTCCCTTAAAAAATGAGAAGAAAATGTTGGGTAAGGTCCACCATCTTTTTGTCTTTTAATCAAGAATTGAGTTACTATTTCCATTCTGTTTCTTCGCTGTGGTAAAGGACTTCACTATCAGAAGTCCTCCCAAGCTATCAGAAGTCCTCCCAAGCAGTGGGGAATTGTATATGAGTCAGGATCTAATAAGAGAATCAGGAAACAATTTGTCTTAATTCAAGGACTTAGTTAGATAGGTGATGAAAAGATCTGAGAAGCCAGTGTATGGTAAGAGGACCACACCAGCCTCTACAAGGTCTAGGTCAGAAGGATGAAGGGGGAAGGTCACATTACCAGAGCTCAGGGTCACCCCCTGTGGGTGGAGCCATAGTGAGATGCAGCAGCTATCAGAGACACTGCTTGACAGGGCACAGAGACTCCTTAGTCGAGGAGACAGGGCTGAGAGTCTGGGGAGAAGGGCAGAGTACAGAGGTGGAAAGAGCTACACAAAGAGAGCAGAGGGTTCCCCTGGAGTCTTCAGCTGAGTAATGATCAACACATGCATGTGTGGAAACTACCAGAGGCCAGGGGAAGAACCACCTGAAAGTATCAGAGGGTACATTCTCCTAAGCTCACAGAAGGCACTGCATGAGCCAGGGTTTCCTCTCCGCTCTAATTCTCCATCTGTACCAACCTCCAGCTCAGTGGTTGTCAATCGTGGCTGCACATTAGAATTAACTGAGGACCTTTAAAAAGTATGAATGCCTGGGCATATCCCAGAGAGTCTGATGTAACTGGTCTGAGTTATTTGGATTTTTTCAAGCTCTCCTCGTGAGTCGATTGGTGGAGCAGTGTGGTGTAAGGTGGACCCCGACAGAAGCCAGGAGACCAGGTCCTGGGAGAAGCAGCCTTCGGAAATCAGCACCGTGCCACACGGGTTGAGGAGAGGATCTGAGGGCCTGAGGATCCAGGATCAAAAATGGCACAAAGAGGTGGGTGGAAACAAGGGAGGGAATGAGAAACAAAACAAGAAAAAGGAAGAAATTATACACACAATCCTCTCTAGATCCTTCAGTGGCCAGCTGGAATTTGGCTTTCTCTGGGCAGCCTTCCCTGATCACCCCAGCTGTGGGTCCCTCTAATGCGGATTTCTATTCCTCCCATGAAAAACTGTTTACCCCTAACAGCCCTCGGCTGGCAGCCCAGCATCTGGCTATCTGCTCTGGGTCTTCCTGCAGGGCCCCGCCAGGAAAGCCTGTTTGTTCCTCCTCTGGTTTTCTGCATCAAGGGTTTCCTTCCTTCCCAGATGGACTGGCTCGCTCATTCGGATACTTAGCTACTGTTAAGTAGTAACTAATGGCTAAAAATGATTACTGAGTAGATTTTTGTGTGTCCCTTAAAATGTAAATAAATTTAAATAAAATAACATAAGTGGTGGCCTAATATTGGATGGTAAGGGTTTACAAATTTGCAAATGATTAATAGCAATGTATTGTTTATCACAACCCTATTCATGGCTGCTGAAACAGTCAACAAGATATTGAATATACCCTTATTATATATTTGTATTTCTAGTTAAATAAGTCTAGTTATCATCTACACAAAAATTAGTCTAGGAACTTCCGGCCAAGATGGAGGCCTAGGTAGATACACTTTGTCTCCTCGCACAACCAAAAGGACAACAACAAATTTAAAAACAAAAAATAACCAGAACTGCCAGAAAATCGAACTGTATGGAAGTCCCACAACCAAGAAGTTAAAGAAGGAACATTCAATCAGACAGGCAGGAGGGGCGGAGACAGGCGGCCAGAGCAGAGAGGGGCGAGGCAGCGAGAAGACCGGGTGGTCCCACGTTTGCGGGCACATAAACTGGGAAGAACAACTGCGGAGTGAGAGAGACCATGCAACCCAGGGTTCTGGCACAGGAAAAGAAAGCCTCAAAACCTCCACCAGTAAAAAACTGCGGGTTTTGTGGCAGCAGGAGAAACTGCCAGTCTCACAGGAGAGTTCGTTTGAGAGACCCACAGGGTCCTAGAATGTACACGAACCCACCTACCCATGAGTCAGCACCAGAAGGGCCCAGTTTGCTCGTGTGTAGCAGAGAAGTGAGTGAAAGCTGGCCAAGAGCTAAGCAAGGACACAGTTCCCTCTCTGACCCCTCCCCCACATACAGCACCACAAGGCAGTGACATGAGTTGCCCCACCCTGGTTAATACCTAAGGCTCCACCCTCACAATATAACAGGCCTGTTGAGACCAAAAAAAAAAAAAAAAAAAAAAAAAAAAAAAAAAAAAAAAAAAAAAAAAAAAAAAAAAAAAAAAAAAAAAAAAAAAAAAAAAAAAAAAATATATATATATATATATATATATATATATCCCAAAGGAAAGAACAGATCAAAGCTACAAAAACAGAACTAACTGATGAAGAGATAGCCATCCTATCAGTTGCACAGTTCAAAACGATGGTATTCAGGATGCTCACAGAAATGGTTGAGCATGGAGTAAAACAGAGGAAAAAGTGAGAGCTATACAGTGAAATAAAGGAAAATATACAGGGAACCAACAGTGAAGGGAAGGAAACCAGGTCTCAAATCAACGATTTGGAGCAGAAAGAAGGAATAAACATTCAACCAGAACAGAATGAAGAAACAAGAATTCAAAAAAATGAGAGGCTGAGGAACCTCTGGGACAAATTTAAATGCTCCAACATCCAAATCATAGGGGTACCAGAAGGAGAAGAGGAAGAGCAAGACTTTGAAAACTTATTTGAAAAATTAATGTAGGAGAACTTCCCCAATCTGGCAAAGGAAATAGACTTCCGGGAAGTCCGGGAAGCTCACAGTGTCCCAAAGAAGTTGGACCCAAGGAAGCACACACCAAGGCACATCATCATTACATTACCCAAGATTAAAGGTAAGGAGGGAATCTTAAAAGCAGCAAGAGAAAATGAGAGAGTTGCCTACAAAGAAGTTCCCATAAGACTATCAGCTGATTTCTCAAAAGAAACCTTACAAGCAAGAAGGCGCTGGAAAGAAGTATTCAAAGTCATGAAAGTCAAGGACCTACAACCAAGTTTACTCTATCCAGCAAGGCTATCATTTAGAATGGGGGGGCAGATAAAGTACTTTCCAGATAAAGGAAAGTTAAAGGAGTTCACCATTGCCAAGCCCTTATTGAATGAAATGTTAAAGGGATTTGTCTAAGAAAAAGAAGATGATCAAAAATATGAACAGTAAAATGGCAACAAAATCACAACTATCAACAACTGAACCTAAAAAACAAAAACAAACTAAGCAAACTGCTAGAACAGGAACAGAATCACAGAAATGGAGATCACATGGAGGGTTATCAGTGGGGAGGGGAAGGGGGGAGAATGGGGGAAAAGGTACAGGGAATAAGAAGCATAAATGGTAGGCACAAAATAGACAAGGGGAGTTTAAGAATAGTATAGGAAATGGAGAAGCCAAAGAATTTATATGTATGACCCATGGACATGAACTAAGGTGGGGAATGCTGGTAGGAGGGGTGGTGCAGGGTAGAGGGGAATAAAGGGGACAAGGAAGAAAAAAGAAGAAAAAAAAGGACAAAAATTAGTCTAGAAATATACCTGCTGTAAATTCCAAAGTCTTGTGATTTCAAATCAAAAGAAATTTACCTTTTTTTAGTGGCAATATTAAGCATTTTCCTATTTGCCTGAGAAAGCCACTTCCCAGAGGACAAAATCCAAGGTCAAATTCAGAAATCATTTACTCTGTGTATGTGTGTGTATTTAGACTGCAGACAGGTTTTTCCCTGAAAAACTGGGCCTAAAGTATAAGAGATGTTAAAATACTAATTGGATCAAAATTGGTCATGCTATTTAAAAATATCGTTTTCTGGTATGAATTTTCCTTTATTGTGAACCTTTTCAAAGAATCTGTGGAAAATCCACTTTTGACTACATTAGGATATTTATTATTTTTATAGTAGTGCTGACCCCCAAACAAACTCCCAATGAGACAAAGAATACTGAAAAAACATATATGCATTTGTAAGAGCCACAGCGAGATCCCTCCTTATGATCCAACAAGGAAAACACAAAGACTATGAATTTATAGAAAGATAATTTCTCTTCATCAATTATTAAAGTATGATTTTTTTCCAATGAAAAGTTTACAGTGTCACCACCACATTTTCAAACCCCAAAATCTCAACTACCGCTACCTGACTGGGCTCTCAAAATTCTCACCAAAAACAAACAAAAACCCCATATTCATTCTACCTTAATGTGTGGGCATGGTCTCACTACAGCTCTCAGAATCTTTTTAAAGAGTTAAGATAATACATTTTATTGGGCAGAATTAAAATCCAAAAGAGGTAAACGATCACATATTCATGGAATCCCAGTAGGCTTTTGGGAGCAACAATGTGACCACAGGAGGCTTCTTCCAGCACATAATTAAGAAAAGGGAGAGGCTTATTGTTCATAAAACCATAAAAAATTAAGGTTAAGTGAGCTGTAGATTTTTAAGTGATTCATAACAACTAATAATGCTTAGGAAAGAAAAACACAAGTGTAAGCTCATGTAATTACCAAAATAAGTAGCAAACCTGCTAGGATTTTATCATGGAAATATATACCTCAAACAAAAGGCAAAGACAGAAAAGAAACTTCTAACAACTTCTTTGAAAATAGAACCTATGTAGATACTCTGTCCTTAGTCAACATTCAATTCATTCTATTAACTGATTAAATGATGACATCTGGGAACTCTTCTCACTGGGAAGACCTAACTGGGTAGCTTTCTGGGAAAAATGACTGATTTTAGTAGCTGAAGTGAGATTACACCTATATACCCAAGCTAAAGAGAAGTGTCTAGTTCAACTTGGTCAATCCACATGGCTCAGAGAATATAAACATGACCTGGACAAGGTCAAAGCACATTCCAAGTCCTTAATATAACAAAACTCCTTTCAGACCGTTCCCACTGAGCGTGACTTGGGGACTCTGTGGATCTGGGAACCATCCACACGGTGCCTTACTTTGTTTGGTGACAACAGAGAGGTCAGAGATTTGAGAAAGAGAAGGAGCAGGGCACAGCCTCCTAAAGCAAAACTAAGCCAAATATGAAAAAATATTTACAGTTATTTGGGGGAAAGAATGAGTCTACATTGAAACTTTAAATTAGAAAACATTTTCTTCAGTTAGTAAAAGGGAAATTAAAAGAAAAAAGACAAATGTTTCTCAGATCTTATCAGTGTGTATTTCTCCTTTCCAGTTTCTCATAGAAACAGTGGGCATAAAGATTAAAGAGTCCCAAAGAAGTTGGACCCAAGGAAGCACACACCAAGGCACATCATCATTACACTACCCAAGATTAAAGGTAAGGAAAGAATCTTAAAAGCAGCAAGAGAAAAGGAGACAGTTGCCTACAAAGGAGTTCCCATCAGACTATCAGCTGATTTTCCAAAAGAAACCTTACAGGCAAGAAGGGGCTGGAAAGAAGTATTCAAAGTCATGAAAGCCAAGGGCCTACATCCAAGAATACTCTGTCTAGCAAAGCTATCATTTAGATTGGAAGGGCAGATAAAGTGCTTCCCAGATAAGGTCAAGATAAAGTTCATCATCACCAACCTCTTATATGAAGTGTTAATGGGATTTATCTAAGAAAAAGAAGATCAAAACTATGAACAGTAAAATGACAACAAACACACAACTATCAAGAACTGTACAAAAAACAAAACCAAAAACAAACTTAGCAAACAGCTAGAACAGGAACAGAATCACAGAAATGGAGATCACATGGAGGGTTATCAGCGGGGAAGGGGAGGAGAGAATGGGGAAAAGGTACAGGGAAGGAGAAGCATAAATGGTGGGCCAAAATGGACAGGGGGAGGTTAAGAATAGTACGGGAAAGGGAGAAGCCATAGAACTTACATGTAT
>PVJD01019045.1:0-12766 GCA_004026545.1 Mormoops blainvillei | reverse complement strand
TGGTGGGTTATGTACCCTAAAAACCATCTCAACATCTCATCTCAAGCTGACCTTTTCATAAAGAGATGAAAAGGGTAGGTAAGGGGGTTGGAAAGAGGTTAATCAGGCAAGTGTTCCTTTCCCGTAATGATTTTCCCAGTACTTCTTCATCTGTTGATCAACAATTCTTTATCTGCATGCTAGACATTCCCTCGCTGGGGCACAAAGGCCCCACCAGCCCCATGGCTGGCGGACCCTTTGGAGCAGAAGGCTGAATTGCTGTTGACCTCATGGAGTCACATGGTCGTGCATTCCAGTTCCTGGAATAACAGCTTTCCACATGCATTAGTCACTTAAGCCTATCACCTATGACTAAAGCTAACATTTGTAACTCTTGAGGTCCCCTATCATGATGAAGACTCCTGAGCCACAGGGACAGATGATGAGGCCCGGGTCACCAGGGCTCTGACAGCCACCCACGGCTTACCCCACAAGTGCTTAGAAATAGTTGTAAGAACTGACACTGACCAGTGAGCATCTTCTAAACCCACTGAAGATGAGTTCCTTGGGGCCATGCCACTCCATTTCTGACCAGATATTCCTCTTAACTGAGGTAAAATACACAACGAGATGTATCATTTTAAACATTTTAAAGCGATTTCTGTGACATTTAGTATTTTCACAGTGTTGTGCAACCAGTATCTCTATTTACTTTCAAAACGTTTTTGCCACCCGAAAGGAAAACCCCACACCCCTTGGCAGTCTCCCCATTTAGCTCCCCATTCCCTGGAAATCACTTATTTGCCCTCTGTGTCCATAGAATTGCCTGCTTTGCACATCTTGTACTGAGATAGGCCAGTCGGCCAGGACAAGTGGAACAGCGAAACTGAGGCAGATAATTAAATGGCCAAGCAGTTTACAGGTATCTAGTAAATCACAAAATCCTATTTTTTCTAAGCCAAGGACACTTAAGGGTAAATGATTTACACTTCTCCCCAACCAGAGGGTACATAGCTTAAATCACCTACTCAGGGAGACGGACTGCAGAAATCCAGTTAGTGCCATCTGTGCCAGCCACACCCAAGGACGGGTGAAGTCAGGGGAATAAATCTCATTTGGGCACATCAGCATAAAGCTGATGAAGATTCTATTGAGATCTTCCCCTAAGAGCTCTAAGACCCTCAAGACAAAGAACCAGAGCTCTCTTCCTCCCTGGAGCACACCCACACCTTCCCCCTGCCCTGCCCCACCCCACCCCACCCCACCCCAAAGTATGTTACCTTTATCTTTCTCTCTCTTAAGCTCTGAGGGCCCTTCTTTTGCCTCTGTAACTTATTCCCTGATCCCATTTCTTCTATAGCTTGGTTTTACTACCTCTGTAACTTTGTAAATAAACTTTCTCTTATAATTTCAGTTCTTGGCTTTGAAATCTTTCTTTGCCAAACTCAAGAACTTCGCTGGTACCAGTGTTTCATGGCCAACAACACAGGTAACATTGGGAGCCAGGGACTGCCTCCCGCACCGGACACAGCCCACTCCAGCTCCAGCTCCATGCCCCTTCTCCCTCACCAAGGGGCAGTTTAGAGTTAACTGTCAACCCTTCCCCCAGAGCCTAACAGTCAGCCCATAGCCTAGGAGGTGAAGGAGCCCTGCCCTCTCCTCACTTCCTCCCCTCATATAAAAAATTACTGGCTGTGAGGGCTATTTGTATTTTTATTTATATTTTATTGATTGCACTATTACACTTGTCCCAGTTTTTCCCCCTTTGCCTCCCTCCACCCAGCACCCCCACTCCCTCGGGCAATCCCCCCACCATTGTTCATGTCCATGGGTCATGCATATACGTTCTTTGGCTACTCCAGTTCCTATACTGTCCTTTACAGTCCTGTGGCTATTCTGTAGCTACCTATTTGTACTTCTCAATCCCCTCAACTCTTCACCCTTTCCCCCACACCTCCCTCCCATCTTACAACCATCAAAATGCTCCCTGTATCCATGATTCTGTCTCTGTTCTTCTTGTTTGCTTAGTTTGTTTTCTAGATTCAATTGTTAATAGGTATGTATTTATTGCCATTTTAATGTTCATAGTTTTAATCTTTTTTTTCATAAGTAAGTCCCTTTAACATTTCACATATTAAGGGCTGGGTGATGATGAACTCCTTTAGCTTTACCTTGTCTGGGAAGCTTTTTATCTGCCCTTCGATTCTAAATGAGAGCTTTGCCAGCAGAGAAATCTTTGGCTGTAGGTCCCTGCCATTCATGACTTTGAATATTTCTTGCCAATCCCTTCTAGCCTGCAAAGTTTCTTTTGAGAAATCAGCTGTCAGTCTTATGGGAATACCCCTGTGGGTAACTAACTTATTTCCTCTTGCTGCTTTTAAGATTCTCACTTCATCTTTAACCTTTGTCATTTCAGTTATGCTGTGTCTTAGAGAGGGCCTCTGGTTGCATTCATCTTGTTTGGGACTCTGTGCTTCTCGGACTTATATGTTTATTTCCTTCACCAAATTAGGAAAGTTTTCTTTCATTATTTTTTCAAATAGGTTTCCAATTTCTTGCTCTTTCTCTTTTCCTTCTGGCCCCCCATGATGCGAATGTTGGAACGCTTGAAGTCCCACAGGCTGCTTACACTATCCTCGTGTTTTTGGATTCTTTTTTCTTCTTGTTGTTCTGATTGGTTGTTTTTCATTTCATTATGTTTCAAATCATTGATTTGATTCTTGGCTTCATCTTCTCTACTATTGTTTCCCTGTAAATTATTCTTCATTTCTGTTAGTGTATCCTTCATTTCTGCCTCGTCCTTTTTTTATGCTGTCGATGTCTCACTAAGTTCATCGAGCATCCTTATAACCTGTGTTTTGAACTCTGCATCTAGTAGATTGCTTTTGTTTCCATTTTGCTTAGTTCTCTTTCTAGAGTTTTGATCTGTTCTTTTTTTGGGGGGCCATGTCTCTTTGTCTCCTCATTTTGGAAGCCTCTCTGTGTCATAGTGTGGCCAAATGTAGTAGGCGTCCTGTACGGTCCAGAGGCACAGC
Source organism: Mormoops blainvillei (assembly GCA_004026545.1). Classification (NCBI taxonomy): domain Eukaryota; kingdom Metazoa; phylum Chordata; class Mammalia; order Chiroptera; family Mormoopidae; genus Mormoops; species Mormoops blainvillei. The sequence continues at coordinate 9,752 of PVJD01019045.1, read as the reverse complement.
CTCCCCTATCAGCCAAATCGGATACTTGAGGTACATCTTGGTGTGGGCTGAGTACACCCTCCTCTTGTAGTTGAGCCTTGATTGCTGTTGGCAAATCAATTGGAGGGGTTTACCCAGGCCAGTCAGCTGCAAGGACTGGCTGTGGCCACTGACCACCAACCTGTGTCTTCTGAGCAGGGGCAGGGTGGTGGTGCTCTGATGTGGTCTGTAGCTGTCCACTGGGTGCACAGGCTCTGGAGTTTCCCCGGTGGTGCAGGCCAAGGTCCGCTCCCATCTGTGTTTTGCTTGGGGCCATCCTGCCTGAGCTATAAAGCAACCTGCGATGGCTGCTACTTGTGCTGGATTTGGAGAGTCCAGGCGAAGCCAAGCTGTGAATCTACGCTGGCTGCTATTAGTGCTGGGTCTAGGGCCAGTTAGCAAGAGATATGGACACTGGGGTCTCACTGAGGCCAGCTTTTGTTTGTTTGAGAAGATATAGGAATTTATGAGGCATGAGCCAAGACCAGTCATTCATATGGAAAAGCAGCTTTGGTGGACCTGTAAGTTGGGTAGGACTGAGTCTCTGGTGACCTCCAGGGTGGGGCAAACAATGTTAGCCAGGTTAATGGAGACTCAGATATGGTACCTGCCTGCCAGCTCTGTGGCTCTGTGGAGGGAGGGCTCAGAAAAGGGACAATGCAATGGCCTCTGCTTGGGGCAGAAAGCTCTCCCCCAGCTCTCACCTTGATGCCAGACACTTCAGTTCCTCCCTATACGCCACTGGTACCTTTCAAGCTGCTACCCTATGCTGGAGCTCAGAGGGAGTGAGTTTGAGTAAGTCCGTGTGTGGTTCTTTAAGAGGAACTGCTTGGGACTCTAGAAATTTCTTCCACTGTCTCAATACCTGATGGTTTTTGCTGCCAGAAGTTATGGGGACTTATCTCTGGCACTGGAACCCTAGGCCTGGTGTGGGGCTGGGACTCCTCGCTCCCAAGATATCCCTCTTGAATATTTATCCACCACATGTGGATGTGGGATCTGCCAGTTCCACGTCTGCACCCCTCATACCAGTCTAGATGGATGTGGTTTCTTTAATTCCATAGTTGTCAGACTTCCATTCAACTTGATTTCTGATGGCTCTGAGTGATGGTTGTTCTATATTTTAGTTGTAATTTTGACATGGCTGTTGAGGAGGTGAGCCATGTTTACCTATGATGCCTCTTGACTGGCAGTCTGCTCATCATTTGCATTTTAATATGGAAACCACAAGGGTTCTCTAAGGGTAGAGTTTCAGCCCCTGGCTAGTAAGGTGAGTGTACAGACTCCCCTGCATAGGGTGTGTGTGTGGCAAGCACAGAAGGAGTTCACTAAAGGCACTCTTTCCCAGTGGACACTCTTGTTTGACCAGGAAGGTGGGGAGAATGCATTAAAATCCTGCCTCAAATACCAAATTCACTGCTCAAAGCTGACCTGCCCAAGGCATCTTTTGTTCCCAAAGGTCATGGCAGCTGGAGAAAAGCACACTGCCTGCTCCTCAGGCATGTTGGCCACAGGCGGTGGTGGAGTCCTGAATACAGGGATGGTTTCTAGCTAAAGGACATGCCCTGGGGCCAGAGCAGCCAGTGCTTCAAGGGTGTCACTGTACCAACAGGGGGGCTGAACAATGAAGGGGGAGGTCCTGGGAGTCAGGGGTCTCTAGGTCAGAGGAGAGAGTTGCAAACATGGGATGGGAGAGACCCAGGTGAACCATGATGCTGGCTTGTGGAGGATGGCAGAGCTTGTCGCCTTAAACACACCACTTTGACAGGAGCATCCTGAGCTGACAGTAATTGAGAAGAAGCAAATACAAAAAAAAAAAAAAGGCTTCTGCCCTCCCTATATTTACTTAAAAACCAGACACAAATTTGTAGAAAGTGCCCCCTCCCCTCTCTTCCAGGAAGGAGAGACATTACTCATCAGCAATGACTGCCCCCTACAGGGCCAAGCAGGCACCCACGGAAGGTGCACGACGACCCTGCTCTCTGCCCCCACTCTCACTAGTTTCCCTGGACATTTATAGATGGGGTGGCCGGCGAGGCGGGCTGGGAAAGGGCTCCCAAAGGGGGGCAAGAGCAGAGAGTGGAGTGTCAGTCACTCTCCAGGAGGGGAGAGGGGCATGGTGCGGAGAGCTGCACCCGCCCTCAGGGGTGGGGGCTTTGAGCTCTTATTAGGGGATGGCGGTGGCCATAGAGCAGGATGTTTCAGTCAGGCTGCAGCTTCTCTGGATGCGGTCTTTGGGTGCAGGGCCCGGTCTGGGCGTTGCCATCTGGTACGTCCTGTTTCATAAGTTTCTGGAGCCTCTGCACCTTCAGGGCACTTCCAGTAATTTTCTAGTCCTGAGGATAAAGGCCCAAAAACAATTAAGGTCAGTCATGCTTTATGGAGTCCACGTAGCTAGCTCTGGCAAAAAGGCCTGAAACGGGGCTTTTGTCCTACTGTTTGCCCCACAGCTGGCCGCCCTGGAAGTGCAAAGGGCTTTCCCTTCGTCTGGTCACTTCTCTGAAAATGTATTGGTCTTTTGTTAAGTCACTATATGAGCCCAGGTTTGAGCCACCCCTTTCTGTTACTCATCATTGTGTGGAAGAAAATAAGCCACATACTCAACGTGACCATCTCGGGGAGGCCTGCATGGCGGCCTTATAAACTCAGAGACTTAAGGTAACCACAAAGGATGGGCTGAAATGAAAACTTATTCACTGAAAGCTGTTCATGGTGGGCAATCATGTCCTAGGCTCTAATCTTCCCTGACAAAAGTCAGTCTTCACCTCAACTGAGCCGGTCTACTGTCTTTTTGCATCTACAATAACATACGTTTGGAATGTCAAAGTAACTTCCTTTTTCCGAACCCCTCATCCAAGCACTGGCACCACACCAGAGGGAGACCACCAGTCCTCACTGTCATTGAGTTCATTGTTGGCTGTTAACTGTCCTGTCCCACCTGTGTAAATGATGTGTCTATCATTTTACTTTTTATCCAATCCTAAATGTCCCCCCCGTCCCTTCGTGCTTTCTCCCACCTCCCTAGTCCATCACCAGTGGGTTTTATGTGACCCCCTTACACCTTCTCCTTTGATTGCAATGTACAAAGTAGGGTACAAAGCTGCCATTTTCTGGAGCAAATTCTCAATCTACTGAGATTTTGTTTCCTGGCAATTGTTGTCAATTTGGCTCAAATAAATTCACAGAAATTCTCTACAGGTTTGGATGTTTGTCGTGCTGACCGTCCGGCACTCCACCTGTGCACACGCGCACATGCTAATAACCTCCCGTGCGTTTCTCCTGTTCCCCGCGCCGCTGTCAGCCTAGTTTACCTGGCCCTGGTTGGGAAGCATAGCGGGGCTCAGGGGTAAAGTTCAGGTTCTCCTCCATGGCACCTGACATTTAAGGGCTCCACATAAGCTCACGGTTCTCAATGTGCACAGATGTGAGAATACACATAGACGTACGTGGCCCTGCTCACGAAGAAGCCCCGGGAGCAGCACCGCAGCTTCTAACCCACTGCACACCCACTGCCCGGACCTCCGCTTCTAACATGTCCTCCCTGAACTCCAGGGAGGATATGGAGCCGCCGGACTCCAGAGAAATGGCCAAATCCAGGGCTGGAACGGAGAAGGCAGAGAGAGAGCCTGGAGCTTCATGTTGGACCCTTCCATAAATAGTGTTCGAAATATGATGGAAACTTGCCAGAAAGATACAGGCACCGTCTTGAAAGGGGCTCCCGCTGGCCCAAGTCAGGAATGCTATGGGAATCAAAATAAACAGTAACAGATTATAACCCACGGAATGAATAAAAATCCGTAAGCCAGTTCAGGAATGCTTGGAAAGTTCGGTGAGCAGTGAAGTTCTTTCTTCACCCCAAAGTGCCCCTTCATGGGGCGCTCGGTAATGGAGGGGCCCAGCAGCCCCTTCTCCACCCTGCGTGCCCCCGGTACCGCTGCTTCCCCACTCTGGGGCTTCTTTCGCCCTGTCCTGCCCCCTCTGCGGACACCGCCCCCCTCCACCCCATACATCCTCCTCCTCCCACCTCCTGAAATTCTACCTATGACCTAGAACCTGGCTCAAAGGCCGCCGCTTCCACACGGCCCTCTCAATCCCCCCTGCCAAAAATGACTTTAAAACCCTATTTCATGCACTCGTTCAACTCTGATATCCTCACTGGTATGGGAAACACTAGTCTGGGAGCTCCTGGTCTGCAAGGGGTGATGAAGGGTAAGCGTTCTGGGGGAGGGCGCCTGCGTTTCCAGGTGGCTGGTGCCACCGCAAGGCTGGATGGGGATATTTCAGGCAGAGGTGCTGGGAGCCCCCGAGCACCTGTCATACTGTGCCTGGGAGGCCCAGGGACAGGGGTTCAGGGCAGAGAGGTCGAAGGCGGCTGCTGTGAGGCTTCTGTCAGAGTCAGAATTTGATCTCTGGGTTTCTCTGTCGCAGAGCATTTTCCTGTGAAGTCACAGTTGTCAGGGAGCCAGTCCTGACCCTGGTCCACCATGTGACCTTGGGAAGCCACCTATACTCTGAGCTTCAGCTTCCCTGTCTGTGACAGAGGGGCCAGGTTGGACAACGTTGACATAAGTTTCCAACTCCTTTGAGTAAATAGCAAGGAGTGTGATTGGTGGAGTGTATGATAAGAACATGTTTGGTTTTATGAAAAACCACCAAACTGTCTTCGCACATGGCTGTACCACCTGCACCCCCGCCAGCAGCGAACGAAAGCCCCTGCTGTCCCACGTCCTCGCCAGCACTGGGTCGAGTCACTGTTCTGGATTTGGGTCATGCTCATAGGTGTTATTTTAGTTCGAATTTCCCTGGTGGCCTGTGGCCAGGAGCACCTTTCCATGTGCTTATTTGCCGTTCGTTCATCTTCTTTGGTGAGGTGTCTGTTCAGGTCTTTGGCCCATTTTTTAGTCAGTTCATCTGTTTTCTTGAATATTCTGGATAACAGTCTGCTATGGTCTAAATGTTTATATTCCCCCAAAATTCCTATGTTGAAATCCTAACCTTCAAAGGTGATGGTTTCCGGATGTGGGGTCTTTAGGTGGTAATTAGGTCATGAGGGTAGAGCCCCCATGATCGGGGTTGGTGCTCATATAAAAGAGCCCCCGGATCACTCCCTCGCCCTGTCTGCCCTGTAAGGACACAGGGAGAAGTCTGCGACACGAATGACGCCTCATCTGCCCCTGCTGCACCCTGACCTCAGGCTTCCGGCCTCCAGAACCGTGAGCAATCAATTTCCACTATTTGTAATATACCTGTGTGTGGTATTTTGTTATAACAGCTCAAACAGACTAAGATGAAGACTTTTACTGCATGTATTTTCTGCAAATATTTTCTCCTAGTCTGTTGCTGGTCTCCTCATTCTCTTGATGGAATCCTTCACCGACAGCAAAAGTTTTCAGTTTTGGTAAAGCCCAGCTTATCAGCTGTTTCTCTCACAGACCATGCCTTTGGTGTCGTACCTACAAAGGCCTCGCCCTACCCAGCGTCATCTAGGGTTGCTCCTGTGTTCCCTTCTAGGAGTTTTAGAGTTTTGCATTTTACATTTAGATCTGTGGTCCATTCTGAGTTAATTTTTGTGAAGTGTGTGTTGTCCGTGTCTAGATTCATGTTTTTGCATGTGGATGTCCAGTTTCAATGCAATTTGTTGAGAATATACTTTACTGTGATATGTTGCCTGTGCTCTTTTGTCAAAGATCAGTTGCCTATATTTTCATGGGTCTATTTCTGGGCTCTCTACTCCTCTAGTTTTTGTGGTTTGAAACCACCAAGTTTTAGGGTAATTTATCTACGACAGTGGGTAAAAGTGAAATGGTTTCATGGCTCCCACACCCTCATTCCTGCATCCCGCGAACTCCTCTCCAGGCAGCCGGCACAGAAGCCCTTGTCCCAGCTCTGCCCTCGAGAAAGCCACACCAAGATGAGATGGGCAGTGAAAGGCTAGGGACAACCTAGCGTCCCTCAGCAGTAGACTGGAAACATTGTGGTAGAGCCTCTCCACTGAATCCAATACAGCAGTGAACCCGTGGGACTAGACTGTCTCAGTTGACTGGGAGAGGCCCCCAAATCTCATGTGAATGAAAGAAAAGCAAGATGCATTTGTATGTTTGTAAACATACAAAGTAATACAGGGTCATGTTTATAAGCACATGTACCCATAGCACTGAACGCCCGAAAACACTTGCAATAATAGAAAATGCTACAGAGGGAGGAGAGATGGGACTGGAACACAGAGGGGCCACTGTTGTGTTTTATTTCTTTATGAAAAATTGAAGCAAATATGAAGACAAGGCTTGTGAGTATACAGGTGTTTATCATATTGTGTTGGTCAAAAAATCCGGGTAGTTTTTTTCCGTAAACTAAAAGACAATTTTCATTTTTACCGATAACTTTATTGATTTGGATATTTTGAATACATCAGCTCTCTCCCACGTGATATAATGTTGGTTGTTCTCAATAAATGTCTCGATCACTATTAACTTCAACTGGTCTAGGCAACGGTGGAGCATTGTCTAGCGAGAAATCTCCAACTTCACAAACTTCACAAACCACTATTGACATGTTTGATCAGTCACGGCACCTTCTCCATACACTGCACAAATCTTTTTTTGCATTTCAGTGGCATTTTCACCTTTCTTGAAATAATAAAGCATAATATGCTGAAAATGTTCCATGTTTTCTTCCATCTTCAATGTGAAATGGCTACACAAAAATTCACCAATTTTGATGGTTTTTAAAAAATGCACGCTGATATGACAATTGTCACAACACAAACAAAATTGTTCCAAATGAAGTTAAAGGCTGCTAAGCACTACTAGAGCCATCTTACGGAAAAACCCAAATGATCTTTCTGGCCAAGTCAATACTATTTTCATTCTTGCTTGCATATTTGTTGAATTTCATAATGCAAAATAATAATAATAATGAGTGCTTTAAGGCATGAAGGGGCCTGGGCGCTCTGACACCGCCTCAGGCCCCGGTCCTGGCCCTCCCGGGGACCTCGTGGCTGCCCGTGTGTTCAGGGCCACAACATACCCGTTGTCCTTTCCCAGAGTAAAGGAGTTTCTATTACCCCTCTGGGCAAGCTCAGAGCAGAGACCCTGGAGCGGGCTGGGCATTGGGGCCGCCCCTCCAAAATATTCTGAAGGCCTGTGACCAAGGTACCGGGAGGGGACACGCGGCTCGCACACACGGGTGTGGACTCCCAGCCCGGAGCTCGCAGCGCCTCCCGCTCACGCTCGCTGTCGCTGCAGCCCTCCGCAGCCGGTAGCTACCAGAGCTCCCCCAGTGGGTCGCAGCGGTCACCACCTTTTAGGGTAATAACAATAATAATAATGATAACAATTGTGTGACCATGGCCAGTGTTTAGTGTTCTTCTGTTCTCCAAGCTGCCTGGACACCTCACAGACGCGAACTGCTGCACAGCCTTTCCGAGACTCAGGGGCTGCTGTCCTGCTTACCCGTTTCCAGAAGGAATGGAGGTTCACAGAGGAAGAGGAGATCCCCCACCCTGCCGAACGGTCACACTAGCCTTCTGTGGGGACACAGTGAAGGTGACTAGTGTGCCTTGGAGACGGAGGGCCTTCCCCCCATCCCTCCCCCAGCCTGTGGGGCACGGGGCAGGCTCAGGCCGGCCCGCGTGCCCTCAGCCGCCGTATGCGTGGGCGCCGTCCGCCTCTGCCGGGTCTGAGGAGGCTGCCAGGCACAGCTCAGCCTCCCCTGCTGCAGGGTGAACAACCTGTTGAAATGAAAACACAGGGTGCATTTTCCAAACAGCACATTAGAAGAGCTAAATCCAGACTGGATTAGAAGCAGTAAAAAACCCGAGTGTCACAGTGAACCACAAAATAAATGCAGGTCAGCAAAATAATGCTGCCTTTAAGGAAAACAAGCAGGCAGGGGCAAACTGGGGACATAATGTGTGGGGACAAATAAGCTCTTTTACTAGATGCCCACAGCGTTGACAGAGCAGTGCTCATGGCGAAGAACAACGAAGGCGCCTGAGCTGGGGAAGGGAGGGTCTCGAGGAACTCCCAGGAGGGCCAAGGTTGAACCAGGAGCACAGCCGCCCCCAGCCTCTGCCACCCTGCACTTGCCCCGCTGAAGCTGGTCCTGACTCCCCTCACCTTCAGCATGCTCGCCTGAGAGCAGAATCAGACCTGCACACGTCATATCAAATCGTCAGGATGCACACTTTCAGATCTGGCAATTGGATCGCCAATCACACCTCCGTAAGAAAACAATTATGCCCCCGCTGGTGTAGCTCAGTGGATTGAGCGTTGGCCTGGGAACCAAAGGGTCGCAGGTTCGATTCTCCAGTTAGGGCACATGCTTGGGTTGTGGGCCAGGTCCCCAGTAGGGGGCATGCGAGAAGCAACCACACATTGATGTTTCTCTCCCTCTCCTCCTCTCTTCTCCTCTGTCTAGAAATAAAATAAATTGTAAAATCTTTAAAAAAATAAAAAAGGATCTGTAAATGTAGACACCCTGGTTTCATTTAAAAAGAAAAGAAAAAAGAAAATTAGAACCAGACCTGCAGATGTCTGCTCACCCGCTCCGGGGAGGCCAATACCATGTCTTATCTACTATTATTTCTTTTTGGGGGGTGGGAAACCAGATGTACAGAAAAATGTACAAGCTTGCCCTTAGGTCCCACAGTGGCCTAGGGGACTCTGTGACACCTGATCCCTGGTGCTCTAACGTGGAAACCTGTGTCCTCACCACTGCACCACCGTGCCCGGGCTCACCCTGTCCAGCCCGCCCCCTCCCCCGTCCTGTCCCCCGCAGCCGCCTGCTCCCCTTGGGAAACTGCCCCTGGGTCCTAAACCTGTGGAATCTGGATCATTGGCGATCTGGCCCGGTCTCGGGTCTCAGGCTCGCTCCTCTGCCCCTCCCCCACAGCCGGCTCGCCTTCCAGCAGCCACGCCTCCTCTACACGGAGCCCTCCAGGGCTCCCACCGCTTGCTGCAGCGCCAGTCCTCCTGCTTCCTTCTCTCTGTGTAGAGGGCTCTCATGGCCCTGCCTCAAGGCTTTTGCATAGTCTGTTCCCCTTTTCCCTGTGATACTTTTCCATCAAACACCCACAGAACTTGCCCCTTCACCTCCTTCAGACTGTTTCAATGTCACCTTCTCACTTTCGTCCCTGGCTGCCCTGCTGGGAAGAGACACAGGGCAAGAAGAGAGGAAACCAACGTGGGGACGGTTGCCCCGGTTCTCACCCTTTCATCACATGTGCGCATTCTGGGCACCCTGGGAGGGCGCCGGCCGGGAAGGCCAGCAGCAGGAGCATCTCACAGCAGGCCGTGCACCCAGCAGCGCCGGGAAGGGCCTTAAAAGCTCACGGCTCCCAAAGTGCTGTGTCCTCAGGGCAGGTGAACCCGCATGGCCTGAGCCTCCCGCTTGAGTCACGAGTAATTATACCCATGGGGCCTGTCTCGTGGTCAGATTTAATCACAGACACTCCCCAGGGGGGAGGGGAGGAAAGACTAGGCACACTTGCGCACGTGCAAACCATACACCTGTGTGCATGCAGGAGCGTGTGTCAGGTCCGGATGGGAGCGTGTTTACACAGGAACCTCTGCTCTGTGACAGGGCATGCGTGTGTGCGCTCAACATGCTAAGGAGGCCACAGTGCCCTGGGAGGAGCCCGGGGTGGGGTATGGGGCCTGGTTGGGGGTCTGAGCTCCAAATCGTGGTCTGGGGGAGAAGGGAGTTCTCAGGAGCCAGTGGCAGGAGCTCATGCC
>PVJD01019044.1:0-12765 GCA_004026545.1 Mormoops blainvillei | reverse complement strand
TTGTTCTTTTTTATTCTCCCTCATTTTTGAAGATTTTAATAGAGAATTTAAGTTGTTCACTCTTCTGCAGAAGTGTGTTATTCAGTGTGTTCAGTAGTACACTGGCACCATGGAATGTTCATAAGCATTTCTTCAAACAAAAGTTTTCGTAGTCAAGTTATTTTGAGAAAGGCTGATTAAACAAAGCAAACAGTGATTTATATATTTATTATAAAACTTTTCAAAGTTTAATATACTAATATGTATCATCAATCTCCAAGAGAAGTTGCAAGCAACACTTCCCAACGTTGACTATGGAAATCTATTAAAATAAAGTATGCCAAGACTAGTGTATTTCATGCCCTGGCCAGTGTGGCTTGGTTGGTTAGAATGTCATCCTGGGCACTAAAAGTTTGTGAGCTCAATTCATGGTCAGGACACATACCTAGGTTGCAGGTTCAGTCCTGGTTAGGGTGCATACAAGAGGCAACCAATTGATGTTTCTCTCTTGTATCAATGTTTCACTCTCACATCAGTGTTTATTTCTTTCTCTCCTCTTCCTCTTTCTCTAAAATCATTAACCGTATTCTCAACCAAGAATTTAAAAGAGACTAGTATATTGCATAATATTATTTAAGATTGATTAATTAGTTGTCAATATAATATGGGGTGAGAAACACTAGTTTGGAAAGCCTATCAGAAGTAGTAGGAAACCTGTTGGTGAAAGGCACCTTGTCCCTTTACTTATGTTTGTATCCAAACTTTTCCTATTCTTGATTGTTTTTCTCCACCTGTAAACTTTCTTTAGCCCCCCTAGGGAATACTGATCCCTAGCTTCTCCTACATGTTCACTGCCTATGGTGCTCTAGTCTTAAATACTAGGATAATGAGAATCTTTTCTTGTTTAATTGTTTGATTTTTTTCAAAAGCAATAAGCTCTTTTTGGGCACAGTGGCACATTCTTCTTTCATAAGGTGTCCTACTGTGACTAGCCAGTGCTGGACTTAACATATTTTTTTTACATTTACTATTATTTTGTATTAGTTTCAGGTGTACAGCATAGTGGTTAGATAATTGTATACATTCCAAAATGCTCCCCCTGTTATTTCTAGTACCTCCTGAACCATACATAGTTATTATAATATTATTGACTATATCTTAATTAATTAAACATGTTTACTAAATATATGCTGTATGTAGGACTGAAAGTTAGCTGTTATTTACAGAAAAACAACATATTGTTGTAACCCACATAATCAAACTTCTCAATCCATATTTCATCACTCCACCAACCCCACTTCTCCTCGCCCTGATTCCCAGCTCTTTCCAAGGATATATATGGATTGACTCACACCAAAGTGCTGTTATCTGACTGTTTTTGACCACAAAAAAAGGAAATTTTCAGTTTCATACAGTTTTTGAAAAATTACCTTGCAAAGTCGGTCTGCATTTTCAGCCCAGCCTGCTAGCTTCCCTTTTGCCTATAGCAGGTTAGTGATCGCTGATGTTTCCAGTGATGACCTGAGTTCTCTAGCTATCAATCAACAAGTAGAGCTTCTATGGCAATAAGTATAACAACTCTAAAGACATTCTGGACTTTCCATTGTGTCGATTGGTTTCCTGACCCAGATCCTGAGTTCCTGTGCTTAGTCATTCTGTGTTTCAAAAATATTTGTTTATTGCTCTCTTGAATCTCTAGCCCAGAGCTGTGTATATTCACACTCTGTGCTCCTATCCTGCCTTTGAGGCACTGACACCCTGAACTCCGACTCTACCTATTGTGGACTTCCAACTAATCTGGACCTTTCTGAGTATTATTCTCTGCCCATTTACTATAATTTGGAACTTCATTTACATTCTTTCTGTTTCTTCTGATCTCCTGGATACTATTCCTAGCTTCACATTTATGACTTACTTTGACATGCAAACCAAGTCCCCAACGGGTCTCTAGTTAGACTATTAGCCATAGGCCCAGCAGTCCAAATTGGCTTCTGGTTTTGGTACTTCCTGGTTTGTCTTATTTTTCAATGATCCTTGATCCAGGCATAGCAGTCACTAGACTTATTTTAAAAGCAAGACAAAAAATTGAATTTTTCACACAGACACACACATGCTTGCATAGAAAACAGACTGAAAGACTACATATAAAAATGCTGACAGTGGTTTAGTTTAAATAATAAGGTGACCAATGAGTTTTTCCTTTGCTTTTTCCTGTATTTTCTGAATAATCTGTAATGAACATTTTGTATTTTGGTGCTTAGAAAATATATTTTTTAAGCCTAATTTTCTAACAAAGAGTTAATACTGTGGTTATTTTAATTGATCACTGTGGTCAAAAGTATACTTCTGCTATCTGTAATCTCTTTCTGTGGCCCGGCATATATAAGGTCACCACTATCTTCAACTTCTTTTATAAGCACATTTTCCCCAGGAGGGTACTGGCAGGGAGCCAGTGAAATGGAAAGGGCTCCCAAGATGGGAAGGAACATCTTAGTGGTTTACTCCAATGCTGCTCTTCCTGTGAAGGCAGAAAAATTATACCATTGTGACACCCTCCCATTATTGATGGAATGCCCATGACATAAAATTGTGGCTTCTATGGAAGGGTTATGGGGTGAAAGTACCCCTTTTAGTATGAAACACATATTGGTATCTTCTCTGAAGTAGCATAAACCATTTTGCAATCACAATAAAAGATTAGACTTACTGAACACCATGGAAGTGTAAAAAATACTGAGGTATGCAATGAAGAAACTATGTGGATAGAAACCATGTCTCTTAAACTCTAGTCTGAGAAAAAAATACATAAACCCACACATAAAACCATATAAGGGGATGTATATATAAATATCCAACAAAGAATAATGGATATCAAGGAGCACTGTGTGCATGAAATCCTATATAAAATCAAGGGGGTTGCTACTACTAGAGCTTCTCAGCACAGTGGTTTTCATGAATCTCAGTGGGCATCTGAAGCTCCAAGGGGCCAGAAAACATTCAGGTTCACAAACTTACTTCTCAGAGAATGGCCTTTAGAAAGTCTAAGGTGAAACTTTTGATACCTGTGTTCTGGGGACTATACCCTGAGAAACAGTCGTATAGTGGTTTAGAGTCTGAAAGCTGGAGACAGAAAAAAAAAACTTCTTTGAATACTGACTGTGGCACTTACTAGCTGTGCAAGCATGAGTAAGTTACTTAAATGCCCTGAGAATGTTTATTCATCTTCAAATAGAGATAAGAAGGACCTGCTCATGGGGTAGTGGTGAGAAGTGAGATAATTCATGAAAATGTTCTAGTACAAAAAAAGCACTCAATAAATTTTAGCTACTACCACCACCACCATGACCATCGTTAGGACATATGGTAATTAGTAAAAGAGTGGCAAAAATATTATATGCTATAGGATTTGAAATAAGGAAGAGATAATTTCTTTCTTCCAGAATGGTCAAGGAACTCTTCACTAGGAAGATGAAACTTGACCTGAGCCTTGAAAAAAAAAGAAAGGTTTGGCCAGGCAATGATAAGAGAAGATACACAAGGAGAGTGCAAATGTCAAAGTGCCCAATGGTACCAAGGTCCAAGTCTGGAAAAAAATAGACCATATAGTCCTGATGGACCTAGATACATTCAAGGAAAAACCCTGGGCAAATTTGTATCTGAGGTGAGATGGCAACAGGAACTCAGAGACCTTCTATCCCTTTGATGGGAAATTGCCTTTGGGATCAATTGGACTATTTAGGTAAGACTGAAAGCAAAATTCTATACCATATAACTATGTGTCTCATTACCCATCAAACAAAAAGGAACATAGAATCTTACCTCCATTGAGATATTCCCAACCTAATGGAGGGGTTGGGGTCACAAGGCTGATCAAACTCCCAGCTTAGCCACCAACCAGCTGTCGGATTTTGACAGCTCCTTATCTAACCTTCAAACTACTTCATCAAGTGTAAACTGTAGTTGTTATACCTGTCATGACCTTATACCATCATGTTTAAAGTTTTGGCATCCAAGACTATTCCCCCTCCCCTTTTTATTCCCCCACAATTAGGGTAATTTTCAAGTATGCCCCTAATTCACATGATCTAATGAACTAAATTCTAAGCCATATATTCAATATGCTGTACAAATAGGTACCATGAAAAGTTTTAAGATTGTTAGCATTTCATCAAGATATAACTTTCCTGCATTCTAAGTGTAATTTTACAGAGCAGGTGCAAACAATCAACAACTATGGACACTTTGGTATGTATTTCACTAGCCATTGAATAGTTGTTTTAAATCCTGGTATTATGTTTTTATTAAATTGTTCCATTTATGATTGGACTTGGTTCTACAATAACTTCAAGTGGTACAGTATTGTTATGTTGACTCCTGGTTGATTTCTTTGGCAGTTAGGGCTTTTCTTCCTCTCAACATGATGAGTAATAAAACCACTGTGCTTTGTTAAAAATAAAAGGATAACTTTAGCTTGTGTTTTTAATGTTCTGGATCAGTTAGGTGGTCCCTACTATTCCTTTAGTCTCCTTTTCTCTTTTTTCCCCCCACAAGCCAAAAAGCAAAAATCAACTAACAAACAAGTAAGCAGACAACTAAAGAGACACAGAAAGAACAACCCATATAGCTGTATCTCTCTGATAATGTCATAAACCTACCATGACATATTGTTGCCATCAGAAAGTGGTACTTTACCACATTTCAGGCAGACCCGGCATTTGAATGTACTGTGTTCCTAGAAATTATGTCTTCAAGTAAGTTCTCTATTGCAAAATCTTGTCTTCTCCTGTGCTAAAACCTAACCATATGTGCTGATGAATTTTTTCTTATTGATCATATACAGAAACCAAGGAGCAAGTGGTTAAAAGCAATTAGAAGTGAATTTGGTGTCCTGAATAAATAGCATGGTAGGGAGTTTGGGGATAAAAGGAGAGAGAACAACTGTCTATGTTATTTTCCAATGATACTACTACAAATAATAATAACATACATATAATTTTTATTAGTTCCAGGCACTTTTATGCAGCCATGCATCCAGTAATGATATTTTGTTGAGCAATGGGCTGCACACACAATGGTGATTTTATAAGATTATAATAGAGCTGAAAATTTTCTACCATGTAGTGACATTTGTAATGTCATAGTGCACCACATTACTTAGGTGTTTGTGGTGTCAAGAAACCTACTGCACTGCCAGTCATATAAAAGTGTGGCACATAAAATTATATACAACGTGTAATTCTTAATAAAGAAAGTAAATGACTATGTATGTTACTGGCTTATGTATTTATTATATTATACATTTCATTGTTATATTAGAGCATACTCTTTCTACTTAAAAAATGTTTGCTGTAAAACAGTATGTCCAGTTACCATTCCAGCAGCCTTACACATTTTGTATTTACTGTCTCTTGATTGTTTGATCATATCGTTTTCTCATGTGCTTAACATAATCTCATGCTGTTTTGTACAGTAACATGATGTATAGGCCTGTAGCCCAGAATCAATAGGCTATGCCATATAAAATAGGTGTATAGCAAGCTATTTATTATTATTTCCATTTTATAAATGGGGAAACAGCCATAGGGAAGATTAGTGACTTGCTCAAGGTAACACAGCTAAGCAATGCACAGGTAGCAACACTGAAATGAAAGGGACTAGATTTGAACATAGGAAGTCTGGATCCAAAGTTCATACACTTAAATACTACACTATTTAAAAAATTTTACATTCAACTTAAACATTTATATACAATGCATTATAAAAGATGGATAATTGGTTCAGAAATCAACTTGTGGTTTTATATTCCTAGAGAAGCAGCGTGACTCCATCTGTTCTATGTGCCTGACAATTCTCTAGCATCTCTCTGACTCCATGGGGGTGCTCTTTTTCTGCTTCAAGATTCCTTATTCATTTATCTAACCAATTAAATATGGAGCTTACAAACTATAGAAAGAACAAACTCCATCTCTCTCTCCTTTTTCTTCCAGCAAAGAAAGTGATTGGCTAATTAAGGGTAGGTTTGTTATGTTGGAAAGTAGATGTCTAGGAAAAGGAAAGCAAGTGATTTTTTTAAAAAAATCATCAGCTAAAGGAACAGAGGATAGTGCCTTAGAGTTAAAGCTAAAGTTGTTTTCATGTCTCTGGCTACCAACTTGGCAGCACTGATGCGCAACTGTGGAATTGTTCCATGACTCTTTTGGACCAGAAACTATCTCCTAGGACAATAGACTAAGATATGCATAGCTTTGCAACCAGAAGCTTTCTCTCTAGAACTCTACAGATGCTGAGAAGGTAGCACTGAGAAGGTAGTTAATGGAGATCGTTTTGGCCCATAGCCTCTGGAGGGAATTCAAGCACATGGGACAGGCAGCAAGCACAGCATTATGGTATGGAGCATAGACTGTAGCCAGGCTGCTTGGGTTTGAATCCAGGCTCTACTAAATACTGGCTGCATAGCAATTAGCTATTTGCATAGCCCCTCTTTGCCTTAAGTTTCTTAACAGTAAAATGGTAGTGGCCACATATTAGTACCTAACATACCTCATTGGTTTTTTATGAAGATAAATGGATTAATATTTCTTAAACTTTTATATGCCTGATATGCCTGTCACATAATTAGTGCCATATGAGTGTCAGAAATAGGGCCCCATAAAGTTGGTTTCCAATCCTATTACTTAGTTTTTGCTCAATACTTAGAGTTGTCTTTATTCACTGATAAAAATAAAACTCTTTGTGTCTCTCCAATATTATAAACTAAGCTGCTTAGTGCTTTTAAGGAAGAAAACCTCCCTTTTATCAGTATTTTCTTCCTGCAATGTCAAGGATGACTTGCATGTAATAGTATTTTACTTTGATAACTGTTGTAACTAGAAATCAACCTTACAAAAAAACCCCAAAAAACAAAAATCTTCCAATTACAAACCCAAACTTGTGTCAGAACAAAAGCAAGATAATAAATCTGAAGCACTTAAAAAACTTAAGAAGACCTGAGATTCTGGTGCTAAAGCTTTTTTGAGCATGACTCTTTGGGATGGGCCGTGTTCAAGGGTATCTTGTCCAGAACTGCAAATGTGAGCACTTCATATAATAATAACAATAACATGAATTTTTCATGCTTACTGAGTCTTCAAAATGTGCCAGGAACTGTGCTAATGCTTCAGATGCGTTATTTCAGTAAAGTAGTGCTTGGCGCTGCTTCTGCGTTTGAATCTCTGAGAAATGGTTTGTTTCTTGTCTTTAGCTAGGAGGAAACAACTAAGGCTTCCCAAGAGGAAATCAAGTTAGGTTTTATTTTTCTGACAATGGGGGCAAAATATTCATTCCCCTTTTTTTGCATCTTAGTTGTTTTAACAATGCTTTAAACTATTATTAATTCCTTATGTAACCTTGGTAGAGTAGACATTTTTAAATACAAGTTCATTTTATTGATGTTAAAAAAGCATCTCCTTCAAACAAAAGGAAAACAGGCTCATAGGAGGCAGAAAACAAAAGGAAAGGAAAGTAGGAAGCATTGGTAAGGAAGGGAAGACAACTCTATCCAAATCATTAGAATCGCAGGTTAGAAAATAATATCACCAATATGTAGGACACCTACAGTTGCCCAAAGTCTGGAGTGAAAACACCAAGGACCTTGAAAGAGTGACTTTGGTTGGCACGAAAGTCACCCTTTCAATGTTCTTGCTACTTTTCCAAGGATTTTGCTCCTGGGGAATACAACATGCACTAAACCCTTTTGTTGTTCCCAAATAATATCCCACATGGGCCACTTCAGAAGAGAACTTAAGAAGCATAGTAGGAAAGATGTGGGTAGGACACCATTATGTCAAATTTTCTCAGCACTGAGGTGGGATCATCCTAAAGATTGACTGAGTACTTTTCTGGAGCCTGGATTATGCTCTTGATTTAGTTGGGACACCTGAATTTCATAGAAGGTGCCTTTCTGATTTGGCCATGTGGTTCCATTCTGCCTGGCATCTCTGGGTCTCTTTTTCTCCACAGGAGCATTTTGGCCTGTTTATTCTGCACATCTGGAGAACTGAGCAGAAACAGAATAATACCATGTTTTAGAATATTTATTTTCAGACTATTTAAATTTACCTCATATAGGACAAAGAGAATCATCTGTTATCCATTAAATCTAGGATATAATTCCCTAAACCATTTAAAACTAGCTGGGAAGGTGCCCATGAAATGAGAACCAGATCTAAATGTTGATGCTATCACAGTAGCCTTCTGAATACACACAGATTTCATTTATTGATATGCAGAGTGCTCATTGATGAGTACACAGAGAGTAATTGAAATGATAATTTATATATAATTATAAACACTTGTGGGGGATATCTTCCCCAGCTCCTTAGGCAAGGAAGCCAGCTCACAGATTTTAACCTTCAAATTGAGAGTCAACATATCGAGGCCTAGTAGGCAGTCTTCTTTATGTTTAAAATTCGTGTTACAGACCAACCCAGTCTTCTGCTTTTAGGTATATTTCCTCTAATCCAGGTAGGTTTGTATGAACTTTCCTCATCTTTTGGCATAGTGCTGGCATCTGTGGGTGAAAGGGTGAAAGGGCCAATTGTTTGTAAAGAATAGAAGCCCCCTCAGGCTAGTTTTCTTTTAGCTTCATGGTCCTTTTGTATATGAGCTCTATTCTACTGTTTTCTTTACAGATTTGCTTTATTTATTTATTTATGGTTTCTATGCTTTACTATAACTATGGCTTATAAGTGACTTCTTCTTGCCATGACACCAACCCTGGCCCAACTCAGGATGACCTGATAACTAATCCTTGTATTCACTGTGTTCAAACAATTGTCTCAGTATAGTTTATGGATTAGTAACTCCTAGGTTAGGTGTTTACCCCAATCCAAAACATGGCCACTATCTTTCCATCAGGGACTAAGACTATGTGGTCAATTTAAAAGAGAGGGCATTGACTAGGTGACAGCATATATCTACTATATGTGCCACCTGTGAATGTAAGAGAAATAAAAGTCCACATCAGTCAGGGCTCTTGCGGTGACAAAAATCAGAGCTGAAACTAGTTTAATCAAGAAAGGGGAATATATTATGTCATGTGTCTAAAAGTTTCAGTAGTAAGGCTGACTTGAGCAGGAAATGATATCTTTAGAAATTGCTATCAGTTTTTAGCTCTGTTGTCCTTTGTGCTGAAAGCTATTCCCAACAAAGTGATAAAGAAGACATTTAGTGGCATGGTAGGTGGGCCATGGTGTCATGCAGAGCAGGCTGTGCACACAGGCTGTGGGTGCTGCAACTCATGCAGGTCCTGTGAGTCGGGTGGTTGCACCATTTCTTGTTTATTTCCCCACGAGGCTGCATCTCATGCCTCTCCTGGCCCAGCCCAACCATGCCTTCAGCTGCGGAGGAGCTACAGAGAGATCTACAAGAGGTCAAGGTGCTGCTGGAAAAAGGCCAGTAGAAAGAAAGTACATGATGCTCTTACAGCTGAAAAATCTCATGTTGACACAGAAATCAACAACAAGATGTAGCAGAAATCACAGAGGAAAGCAAAACCTCTTGTCAATGAATAGCCGGCTGCCATGGTTGTTTCCATTACAATGGGCTACATAGTGAAAATCAGTAATTATGGATGGGATCAGTCAGATAAATTTGAAAATCTACATCACCTGAACTAAAGTTCATTAAGTCCCCATTGAGAATGTGCAGGTTCATTTCACAAAGAGATCATTTGATCTGTTGGTAAAAAATCTACTAATTCTTCATGGGAAGAATTACTCCACGATTGTGAACAATCTCTTTTTTAAAGATTTTATTTATTTATTTTTAGACAGAGGGGAAGGGATGGAGAAAGAGAGGGAGAGAAACATTAATGTGTGGTTGCCTCTTATGTGCCCCCTTCTGGGGACCTGGCCTGCAACCCCGGCATGTGCCCTAACTGGGAATAGAACCAGTGACCCCTTGGTTTTCAGGATGGCACTCAATCCACTAAGCCATGGCAGCCAGGGCATGAACAATCTCTTGAAACCCATCTGTGGAAGGCAGATCAAAAAAATCAAGACAGATACAGTAATCATCTTGTGTAGGAAGAAATCCGGAAACACAGGTGAGACTAACCCGACACAGTTTGAAAAAGAATACAAAGACAAGGAAAAGCCTTCCTATGACACTGAAACAAATTCTAGTGAAGGATTAATGAATATTCTAAAGCAAATGTATGAAGATGATGCCCTGGCTGTTGTGGTTCAGTGGACTGAGTCCTGACATGAGAACCAAAGGGACCTTAGTTTGATCCACAGTTAGGGCACATGCCTGGGTTGTGGACCAGGTCCCCAATTGAGGGCACATGAGAGACAACTACACATTGATGCTTCTGTCCCTCTCTTTCTCCATGCCTTCCCCTCTAAAAATAAATAAATAAACAAAATCTTTTTAAAAAAAGAAAATTTATGAAGATGGAGATGATAATATGAAGTGAACCATTAATAAAGCCTGAGTACAATCAAGAGAGAAGTAAGCCAAAGGAGACACAGAATTTTAGGAATTTAAAGCCTTCTTTGGAACTGTGATGTGGAAATATTGATGTTTTAAATAAGGACATGTTGGTGAGCTGCACAGAGAAATTTAACAGATAATTTTACAGAGCCTTCTAAGTAAAGGCAATGAATTCTCCTACTGGAGAATTTATATAAATAAAATATGCATCTTAAACACTTCCTCTAAAGATGGTTTCCATAGTAAACTGGTCATTTTTTCAAGAAAAGGTAATACTGCATCCTCATGTGAAGTGTAAAGAAGCAAGTCTTATCTAGTGAAAATGCCATATTGTATTTTTGTTCAGCTGAGATATAGAAAAGAGTTATTGCTTCTTAAGTTCCTGATATCAGTTCTTACCAATGTAAAAATAAGTAAAAAAACCTGAGAAGGATCTAAGTTGATGGAGGAGTAAGTGGAAGGTACACTAACGTCCTCTCAGGACCAATCTGGAGTTACAACTAAATCATAGAGAAATCATCTGGAATAAATGGCAGAACACTAGCTGGAGAGAAGCCTTATAACTATGGACAGACAGAAGAAAACACTTCATCACAACATGACTGGTACAGAGTGCAGAGGAGACATGAGAGGCCTTGCTGACCTCCCATGGGTAGCAGCTGGAGTGCCAGAGGGAACTTTCAGAGACTGGGGAGGCCCCACTGAGAAATGTGGAGTCTAAACCCCAAGCTAGGCTTCCCAGCCTACAGCACCAGAGCCAGAAAAGGAACCCAAACAACATCTAGCTATGAAAAGCAGTGTGACTCCTATCTGTCAGAGAGAGATGGCTGGAGATACAGAGAACCTCTTAAGTATGAGCACTCAAAATCTTGTTTACAGCCACTTAACCTGGGCTCTAGCAAAGGGAGAGCAGAGTGGACTAGAGATTCTTGAGGAGAGTCTGAGGTTGATGTCTCTGGGGAGAGACTGAGGGAACAGCAACCAGGATCCCAGTGCTGATTCATTCCTCATACTGTGGGAGCTATCCTACTCATGCAGAGCAGCCTTATCCATTACCTTAACTGGATTTCATCAGGATCTCCAAATCCTGCTGGCAGGAATTACTCTGCTCACCCAGTGGTGCTAAAGCCTGATTGCTGATTACAGATTGACTAGATTACAACTGATGGAGATGGCCATAGGCTGTGGATCGCTGTTAGCCTTAAACAGGCTGCCTAGGGCCAGACTGGGACACCATCTGACATCATCAAAGGCAGATGCAGAAAGATAAGACAGTGTATCTGTACAACAGCATAAAAGATGTAGCAGGCACAGTGACTCTCAGTCAGCCAGCTGGAGGGAAGGACACACCAAAGAATGACCCAACAATGACCAAAATCCAATTACAACCAGAGAGCCCACATAAACGGCATAAAGGGCTTCCCAAGAGCATCAAGATCAGGAGATCAAGGAGACTGAAGCATTGAATCCCACAGTTCTCCTACCACAGTAGTTCAGACCATGAAGAAAGGGAACCAAAGCAGGTCAATGTAAGAAGCAGAAACAAACAAAAACAGTCACCTAAAATGGAAGACAAAGAAATCACCCTCGATTGCAAGAAAAGGGTGAATCCCCAGAAAGACCGTTAAATGAAACGGAAGCAACCAAACTATCAGACATTAAGCTCAAAATAATGGTTAGAAGGATGCTCAATGAGCTCAGTGAGATATACAAAGAACTCCAGGGAAACTATAAGGAATTACACCAGCATGAAAAAGGACAGAGAAACTATTAATAAGAGACAGGAGGAAATGAAGAATACAATATCTGAAATGAAAAACACAGTAGAAGGAATTAAAATCAGGCTAGATGAAGCAGAGGATCGACTCACTGAGCTGGAGAACATGGTAGAAACAAACTCCCAGAAAGAGCAAGAAAATGAAAAAAAGGCTCAAAAAGAATGAAGAGGTGTTAAGGGAAACACAGGACAACATGAAACATAACAATATCCATATAATAGGGATACCAGAAGAAGCAGAAGAGAAGGGATAGAAAACCTGCTTGAAAAGGTAATGATAGCAAACATCCCTAATTTGATAGAAAAATTCACACAAGTCCAGGAGTATGGAGGATCCCAATCAAGATGAAGGCAAAGAGGCCTGCTCCAAGACATATTATAATTAAAATGACAAAATTTAAGACAAGGAGAATCTCAAGGGCAGCAAGGGAGAAATAGTAATATACAAAGGAGCTTCAATAAGGCTATCAGATGATTAGACAACAGAAACACTACAAACTAGAAGGGAATGGCAAGAAACATTCCAAATAATGAAA
>PVJD01019043.1:0-12767 GCA_004026545.1 Mormoops blainvillei | reverse complement strand
CAGTTTTCCCAGCACCATTTGTTGAAAAGGCTGTCTTTTTCCAATTGTATATTTTTGGCACTCTTGTCAAAGATCAATTGAGCATATAAACAGATTTATTTCTGGGTTTTCTGTTCTGTTACAGTGGTCTATTATCTGTCTTTATGCCAATACCACACTGTTTTAATTATTCTAGCTATGTAATATGTTTTGAAATAATGAAACATTAGGCCTCCTACTTTGTTCTTTTTTTCCTTAAGACTGTTTTGGTGATTTACGGTCTTTTTTGATTTCTTAAAAATTTTAGGATTTTTTTCTATTTCTGTAAAAAATTGCCATTGGGAATTTCTTTATTTTAGCCTTTTTTATTATTCTATTTTTGTACGTTTTATTGATTATGCTATTGCAGTTGTTTCATTGTTTTCTCCCCTTTATCCCCTCCGCCCTGCACTCCACCCCATCATCCCCACATCAACATTTTTCTGCCACCACTTTCCTCAGCCCCACCCCTCCCCACCTCCCACCATCAATCATTCCCCTATTTGGCTTTGTTGATGGGTCCCTTATGCATATTTCTTGAAGGCCCTTCCCTTCCTTTTGCCCTATTATCCCCCTCCCTCTCCCCTCTGGTTACTGTCAGTTTGTTTTTTATTTCAATGTTGCTGGTTATATTTTGCTTGCTTATTTATTTTGTTGATTAGGTTCCACTTATAGGTGAGATCATATGGTATTTTTCTTTCACCACCTGGCTTATTTCACTTAGCATTGGAGTACATCTGCGAAACCTCCTAAAGTATGGATATTTTAGCAATATGAAATTTTCCAATCCATGAATATGGGCTCTCTTTCCACTTGTTTGTATTTTCTTTCATTTCTTTTATCAATGTTTTGTAATTTTGAGGGTACAAGTCTTTGATCTCCTTGGTTAAGTTTAGTCCTAAGTATTTTATTCTTTTTATTATCTTGTAAATAAGATTTTTTTCCTTAATTTTCTTTTTGGATACTTTATTGTTAATGTATAGAAATACAACTGACTTTTTTGCAACTGACTTTTGTATGTTAATTCACATCCTGCAACTTTGCTAAATTCATTTATTAGTTCTACTGGAATTTCTTTATGGAATACTTAGTGTTTTCTACATGTAAAATCATGTTATCTGTGAACAGAGACCATTTCACTTCCTTTTCTATTTGGATGAATTCTTTGAAGATATTTTATTTATTTATATTTAGAGAGAGGATAAAGGAGAAAGGGAGAGAAACATTGATTGGTTGTCTGTCTTATGTGCCCCAACAGGGGGCCAGGCCTGGAACCCAGGCATGTGCCTTGACTAGGAATTGAACTGGTGAATTTTTGCTTTGTGGGATGACACCCTATCAACAGAACCATGCCGGCCAGGGCTGGATGAATTTTAACTATTTTTGTGCCTAATTGCTCTGGCTAGGATTTCCAGCATTATGTTAAATTGAAGTAGCAAAAGTGGACATCCATGCCTTGCTGTGAATCTTAGAGGGAAAACTTTCAGTTTTTCACTGTTGAGTGTTATGTTAACTGTATGCTTTTCATATATGGCTTTTTAGTGTTGATATAATGTCCTTCTATTTGTAATTAGTTGCATGTTTTTAAGCAATAAAAGAGTGTTGAATTTTGTCAACTGCCTTTTCTGCATCTGTTGTGATAATTGTGTGATTTTTATTGCTTTTCCTTTTAATGTGGTATATCACATTGATTGATTTGCATATATCGAACTGTCTTTGCATCCAAGGGATCAGTCTTACTTGGTTATGGTGTGCAATCCTTTTAATATGTTGTTGAATTTGGTTTGCTAGTATTTTGTTGAGGTTTTTTGCATCTATATTAATCAGGCTTTTGGCTTCTAGTTTTCCTTTCCTTTTTTAAAAATTGAGATAACATTATTTAATAACATTATATAAGTTTCAGCTATACGATAGTATAATTTGATATCTGCATACACTGTAATGTGCTCACCACCAAAAATCTAGTTTCTATCCATCACCATATTTTGACTCCCTTTACCCATTTTACCCTCCCCCCACCCTCTTCACCTCTGGTTACCATCAATCTGTTGTCTGTATCTATGAGTCTGTTTTTGTTTTGGTTTGTTGGTTTGTTTCTTTTTATTTGTTTGTTTTATATTCCACATGTGAGTGACATTACATGGCTTTTGTTTTCTTTCATTTGACTTATTTCACTTAGCACAATACCCTCAAGATACGTCCTTGCTGTTGCAAGTGGCAATGTTTTCTCTTTTTATAGCTGAGTATATAAATACATATATATATATATATATATATATATATATATATATATATATATATGTTTAAAACACTTCTTTATCCATTCATCTGTTGGTGGACACTTTGGTTGTTTCCATATCTTTTGTGAATAACTATTGTAAATAACACTGCTGTAAACATGGGTGTGCAGATAACTCTTCCAGAGTGTAATTTTGTTCCTTTGGACAAATACCCAGAAATGGAATTGCTGGTTCATATGGTAGTAATATTTTTAATTTTTTGAGGAACCTCTGTGCTGTTTTCTGTAGCGGGTATACCAATTTACATTCCCACAAACAGTACACAAAAGTTCCCTTTTCTCTGCATCATCCCCAACACTTATCTCTTGTTTTTTTTTTTTTTATGATAATCATTCTAAGAGGTGTGAGGTGATATCTCATTGTGGTTTTGATTTGTATTCCCCTAATGGCTAATGATATTGAGCACCTTTTCATGAACCTGTTGTCAATTTTTATGTCTTCTTTGGAAAAATGTCTTTTCAGTTCCTCTGCCCATTTGTTTATCTTATTGTTTTTTCTTTGCAATTGAGTTGTATGAATTAGATATATGATTTACAAATATCTCCCATTCAGTAGGTCCCCTTTTCATTTTGTTGATGGTTTGCTTTGCTGTGCAGGAACTTTTTAGTTTGATGTAGTCCCATTTGTTTATTTTTTGTTTTGTTGCTTGTGCATTTTGTAAGTACTGAGCTTCATTTTCTTTTAATTTCCTTGCTTTGTTTTGGTTTTTCTCTCTGTATCTTTGTGTTTCCTAAGAATTCCTTTTTAAATAGAGTCTGAGTGTTTTGGTTCTCTCAATTGTAATCCTGTTATTATAGTATAGTACTGTTGATATGGTGGTGAGGTGTGCTAGAGGGAATGCAGTCTATCATGTTAGGAATAAATTTCAGTTTTTTAGTGGACTTCTGTTCCTGAGCTTTGACCTTTAGTAGGAATCCTTAGCTTTTTCCCTCCTCTTCTCACTTATGATAGGAAAATGAGAAGGGCTAGAGCTGGCCTCTTGTTCCTTCCTCAGGTCAGATAAGGCTCTAGCAACCTAGATTCCTTTGTAGAGGAGCCTTTGTTATAAAGAATGTCCTAGGAACATTTTATAGTGGTTGCTTTTCTTTTCCCCTCCACAAGGTTTTTTTCTCAGATTTTTATCAGGAAAATCTGTGATGCAAAACCCACACAAATGGTTGGGGTCCTCAAGACAGGGTTCCTGGGAGTTTTTAACTGTCGAACTAGTTAACACACAGACTCTTACAATTCATCAAAATTATCATTTGTGTTTTACTACTGGTTATTGTCTTTAGTGGTTTCTCCTTCTAAAGGAAGCTCTAATTCTCTGTATTTGCCTGTCTTTCCAGATTGGGGAGATGGTGTTTTTCTCTGTAATTTCAGTTCTCAGTGAATCTAAAAAAATCATTATTATCAATTTGTTCACTGTTTTTTCCTAATGTGAAGATGGTAATGATGACTTTGAGGCTCTTTACGTAACAGACCTGAAACCAGAAGTCCTCTAATAATATTTTGAAATATATTTAGTGGTTGTTCTGAGGGTTTCCATATATATCTTAACTTGTCAAAATCTACTTCATATTTATGCTAATGTAATTCTAGGGAGATATACAAATGTTACTCCTGGTATAGATGTTTCCTCTTTCTTTTGTGCATATATATGAAACATCTATATGTTACAAGTGCTATGATACATTATTAAAGTGATTATTTAATATAATTTAATATCTATAAATGGAACAGAGGAGAGCAAGGATATATTTATAGCATTTGTTATATTAGCATTCTTATTTACTATTTGTTTATCTCCATTTCTTCTTGTGGATCTGAGTTACTATCTGGTATCATATCCAGAGCTTTGCTCCCAACAACTTTCATTGTACTGCTGTCATAAAATATACTACATTTCTATATGCTATAGGTCCAACAGCACAATTATATAATATTGCTTTATAATATTTTATAATGTTTTTTCTTTTCTTTCTTTATTGTATTTTCCCCATTACCATTTAGTCTCCTTATACCTCCTCTCCCCAGGGATTGAGAAAATACGATATTGTTTTTATTTCATTTAAGAGAAGAAGAGGAAATATGTATTTATGCTCTTTTATAATTGTATCATCATGCAATTATAAAGTACCTTTACTGGTACTCTATATTTCTATATGCGGGTTTGTATGAACATCTGTATTTACTTGCTCTTATACTGTAAATTTAGTATTTCTTTTAAGGTGGCTCTTCTGGCAAAGCATTCTCTCAGATTTTATCTGAGATTGTTTTCATTCCATATTTTTTTATTGTTGACCCTATTACAGATGTCCCCTATT
Source organism: Mormoops blainvillei (assembly GCA_004026545.1). Taxonomy (NCBI): domain Eukaryota; kingdom Metazoa; phylum Chordata; class Mammalia; order Chiroptera; family Mormoopidae; genus Mormoops; species Mormoops blainvillei. The sequence continues at coordinate 8,143 of PVJD01019043.1, read as the reverse complement.
TTCCTCCTTTTACATTCCAAATTTTTTGAAAGGTAGTTTGAGTGGATACAGAATTCTTGGTTAGTAGTTTAATTTTTTTCATTATTTTGAGTATGTCATTTCCCTGTTTTCTGACCTGCATTAATTCTGATGAGAAATTAGCTATTAATCTTATTCAGCTTCCCTATCCCATGACGAGCATGTTTCTCATTCTCTTTTCAATATTTTCTCTTTTTCTTTGTCTTTCAGAACTTTTACTATAATTTTGTCTGTGTATGGATCTCTTTGCATTTATCCTACTTAGAATTCATTGAGCTTCTTGGATGTGTAGATTAATATGTTCTCAATTTTTGGAAAATTTTAATCATTTTTCAACTATTTTTCTTCATTCTCTCTTTCCTCTCCTTTTGGTACTCTCATCATGCATATGTTGTTGTGCTTAAAGATGTCCCACATTTCTCTAAGGTGCATTCACTTTTCTTTATTTTTTCCTGTTTTTTTAGGTTGCATTATCTCTATCTATCTATCTTTAGGTTCACTGATTCTTTCTTCTGCTGGTCGAGATCTATCATTGAGTACCCCTAGTGAAATTTTAACTCCAGGTTTTCCATTTGGTTCTTTTAAATAATTTCTCTCTACTGATGATACTTGATTTGACATGATCATAGCATCTTTTAATTCTTTAAGCATGATTTCCTTTTGTTCTTGAAACATATTTCTAATGACTGCTTTGAAATTTTTGTTAAATCTGACTTTTTTTCACGTTCACAAACCATTTCTGTGGTCTCCCCATCCCAGCCCATGTATGGGCCACACATTCATATTTCTTTGTATGTCATTTTTTTGAAAACTAGACACTTTATACAATTTTAGATTTAGCAACTGCGAATACTGATTCCCTCCCTCACTCTGGGATTTGTTTTTGTTATTGCTACTTATTCGTTTAGTAAATTGATTAGACTATATTAGTGAAGTCTATTGCACCACAGTGTACAAACTCTGATGTCACTCTTCAGAGGGCACAACCTTGGTCATGCTCATAGTCACCCTGAAATGACAGTGGTTTTAGAATGGCTCTCTTTGGCTATTCTCTGACTGATCTCTCTGTTAAGCTATCTGCCCCATTTAGCCTCAGATCCAGCCATTAGGCTTAACTAATTTTTAGCTAATAATTCTAATGCATTTGACAGTTTCCTGGGGCGTAAATTGCTCTGCCCTCTGATCCAATAAAATTCAGGCAGGGATAGTTTTTATTTAAACTTTATTTTTCAATTACAGTTTACATTCAATATTGTTTTGTATTAGTCTCAGGTGTACAGCATAGTAGTTAGACAATCATATACTTTACAAAGTGATCCCACAAATATTTCAAGTTCCCACCTGGCACCATACATGGTTATTATAATATTATTGAGTATATTCCCTATGCTGCACTTAACATCCTCATGACTATTCTGTAACTAACAATTTGTACTTCTTAATCCTTTACCTTTTTCACAGACCCCTCCTGTGTAACAACCATTGGTCTGTTCTCTGTATGTATGAGTCTGTTTCTATTTTCTTTGTTCATTTATTTTGTTTTTTAGATTCCACGTATAAGTGAAATTATATGGTATTTATCTTTTTCTGGCTGATTTATTTCACTTAGCATAATACCCTCTAGGTCCATCCATGCTGTTGCAAATGGTAAGATTTCATTCTTTTATATGGCTGAATAATACCTCATTGTATGTATGTACCACCACTTCTTTATCCACTTGTCTATTGAGGGGCACTTGGGTTACTTCCATATCTTGACTATTGTAAATAATGCTGCAATAAATATAGGGGTACATATAGTCTTTTTAAAAGGTTTTATTTATTTATTTTTAGAGAGAGGGGAAGGGAGGGAGAAAAAGAGGGAGAGAAACATCAATTGGTTGCCTCTCACACCTGCTCCAACCAGGGACTGGGCCCACAACCCAGGCAAGTGCCTTGACCAGGAACTGAACTGGCAACCTTTTGCTTTTCAGGACATCTTCCAACCAATTGAGTTACACCACTCAGGGTGCATCTATTCTTTTGAATTCCTTTCTTGAGTTTCTTTGGAAATATAACCAGCAGTGGAATCGCTGTGTCAAAAGGCAGCTCCATCTTTAGTTGTTTGAGGAAGTTCCATTCTATTTTGTACAGTGGCTGCACCAGTCTGCATTCCCACAACAGTGCAAAAGGGTCCCCCTTTCTCCACATCCTTGCCACCACTTTTTGATTTATTGATGATGACCATTCTGACAGGTGTGAAGTAGTATCTCATTGTGGTTTTAGTTTGCATCTCTCTGATGGCTAGTTACACTGAGAATCTTCTCATATGTCTCTGGGCCCTCTGTATGTCCTCTTTGCAGAAATGTGTCTGTTCAAGTCTTTTCCCCATGTTTCAGGTTTTTTTTTAATGTTGAGTTGTTTGAGTCCTTTATAAATTTTGGATATTAACCCCTTATCAGATGTATCATTGGTGAATGTGTTCTACTCAGTGGGTTGTCTTTTTGTTTTGTTGATGGTTTCTTTAGCTGTGCAAAAACTTTCTAGTTTGTTGTAATTCCGTTTGTTTATTTTTCTTTTATTTCCTTTACCAGAGGAGATATGTCAGAAAATATATTGCTAAGAGAAATGTCAGAGATTTTACAGTTAGGGGTAGTTTTTGAGATCAGTCTTTGAAGTTCATCCTGACCCTTCTTAGCACTTCTTAGCTGTCTCTTTCCCTGATTATTTCTAGTAACTAGTTGGCCTATGGTTTAGATTGTTGCTTTTAAGTAAGAGGAGATACCAGCTTTCTCATATTTCTTTACCAATAAAATCTCCATTGTTTTTACAAGAGCCCTTAGGCTTGAATTTTCCCACACTCTTTTTTAACTAAAACCAATTACTTTGGGGAAAGCTTCAGAGTTCCCTGTTCCTATAGACTGTGCTTCCCCTTGAGCCAAATATTTGACCTACTGCTCTGGGTGCTAAGCAAGGCCATAACCTCTGATCTTCTCTGCTTGGCTCTCCCAGCACAGAATTTTTACCCTACAAGTAAGCTGGGGTGAGGGTTATTGGGACCCCATATTTTCAGCCTGCCACTTTTGGGGTAGATTCTCTTCCATATGTATGCGGGCTGAGTTAAGAAGGAAGCCTTGAACTTCTCTGCCACACTTCCCAGGAATTTAGGTCCTTCGGCTCACAGTTGAAACTGATGAGATGTGCTAGTGAGATATTGTGTCCTTCTTGGCCACACTTTCCTGGAGTAGAGCTTGTGTCAAGCTTAAGTGGGAATAAAGGAGAGTGGGCAATAGAAGGTTGTGACTCAAATGCCTGAACTCTCCCTGTTCTGAGTTTTAGAATATTTTCTTGAATAAACGTTTTTTCATATATCATATATCATGACATTAAGACAATTTCTAGAGACTTTAAATGGTTGTTTTAATGGTTTCCATCAGTTATGCTTGTTTCTGTGAGAAATGGGTCCATGAAACATTTCATGCCACAATACTGAAAGTAAAATTCCTTACCCCTTTCTTTTAAACCTTCTTGTGCTACTCTGTGATCTCAGCATAAATTTTATATTACTTTTATATTGTCTCAGTTTATAATTCTGTCACCTGGAAGCTTTGTTACCCAAGGTTACTTATTTCTAAGTCGTAGTCTCCTTGCTTGTAAAGTGAGGACTACACCACTTACTTTGCAGGGTTGATATGAGGATTAAATGAAATAATTTATTCAAAGTCCATGGCATAAAGCATAAAGTCGTTGTTGCCGCTCGCTATTTCTCCTTTATTCATCTTCTACCAGCTACTAGCTGTTTTTTGGGGAAAAATGTGATATTTCAAATATACATAGGACAGAGATAAGATATAGTGCACCCACGAACCTACCATTCAGTTTAAGAAACAAATTATGAGTAAAATTGGAGTCCCGTGTATACTCTCCAATATTTCCTGCTCCTCCCTCTCTCATTAGAGGGAACCACAGTCCTGAATTTGTTTTTATCATTTCCAAGAATGTTTTCATACTTTACTACTTATCTTCAATAAAGAAAAAATGGTTCAAGTGTGTTTTTCCTGTGATGGGTGTACAAACATCCTGTGTGTATAAGGGCAAATTTCTTAACATCAGTAAAAAGAGATCTCTCTCATGTTAGCTTCCCATTTCTACAAGCACATTCTTTTTCTTTTCCTTTTAGCCTGAAAACAGCAATTCTTGATAAATATCAGAAAGAAATGGTGTACTCCAAACATCAGCCTTTTGTAGTATTTAAAGAACTTTCTGTGATAACTCTGTGTGCTAAAATGTTACTGACTGAATGTACCCATATTATGAATTTAATTTTATAAATAATAATAGAGTTTCCTTCAAACTTTATGATTTAAAATCTGTTATATTTGTTAATTTAAAGATTCTCAAGTTTTGGAGGAATTATTCTACCCTGTTTGCTTTATTTTGGTTAGTGATGTTTTCTGAGACTTATAATATCCTTTGAAACAGTGTATAAGACTCACTGGAGTCCCATAGAACTGAATTTTTACCTTACTGGCTTATTTACATGTAAGGGATGAATATTCAATGAAAATACTTGGGGTTTTTCTCAGATGTGCTTTTAATATAATCTCAGCTATTTTACATGCATCTTTAATTTATGCTGACATACTAGAGACAAGCACAGTTGAATGAAATTCACAGAAAATTCAAATGAAAATCCTGTGTTAGATGAAGGTTTCACCTGAAATAAGGACACTGGTGGATTTCTGTTCTTTCCCTGATGAAGCGGTAGATGCTTACAAGCAGGAAAATCACTCCAAACCTGAACAAACCAGTCAGTTGAACGGCTTCCTTTTGGCCTGCAGGTGGCAGTATCATACCAGAAATGTGTGTGGCAATTGGCACTGAGAAGGCATGCAGCCTTAATTAACACTGCATGATTGCATGTTGTTGCCTTGTAAAAAGTGCAGTAATGTATTATCTGAATTTGGATATATAAGCAGACTCCAACCTTGTTGTGTCCTCAGATTTACATATATTTGAATGGCTGCCCCAGTCTTTTGCTATCCCCTGGGTGAGGTCTTTTGGGATTTCCCCTCTCTGTCCCCTCTGGCTTGCTACTGTAGCTCATGTTTCTCCCTTACAAAAATACCCACTTCCCTTCCTTGCTTCAGTGTGGCATTCATTCTTTTCATGAGAGAGAGACCCGGAGTTATAAGAGAGGAGGAGAGAGTTAGTGTTAAGACAGATCTGGACCTTACTTCTGTCTCTATTGCAGCAATTACCACAAACGCCACACAGTGTACTTTTCCTTTTGTTAGTTGTATTCACTCTCTGTTATCACTGTTGTCAGCAGAGAAGACCATGGTAAAAACCCAGAATTGTGTACTTGCTTTAGGGACAAAGAGCACAGGAAAACTGAGTCTGAGACTCAGTTCTGTTCTGTTTCTGTCTTTGAAGAACCAGGGAAGGGAGAAAGTGAGAATGAGCACAAACAAAAAGTGGTGGGGACAAAAAAAAGGAGCATACAGCCTAGTTTGTGGGACTCGATAAATGAAAAAGGGATAATAGGTATCTACGCAACCCAACTGAGCAACATCCTTGCAGTTTTCCATGGGCCAGAAGCCGGGACCTCTCTGTTCCTCATGCCTCGTCTCCTCTTTCCAGGCCACAGTGATTCCCATGAAAACCTGGTGGGGAGACAAAATAAATACCTGATTATTTTTTAGCTGTTCTAGGTAGAGTTATTATTAAAAGTAGCAATCTATACAAAGTTTCCTTAGAAACACAGTTACATGAGATGATTAAGCTCTGTAGTAATATAATGTAAGATAGTTTTCCAGCCAAATCCAGAACATACCAGGGCCCCATCCACCATGAATTTTATGAGATAAATGTATGTTTAGTTTCAAATAACATTTATACATTGAGAAGTACTTCCGTTGTGTCATATCACATATGCAGAACACATTAAGTTTGAAAAACAAGTCTTAACTCACATTTCAAACAGCTGTATAAAGTTAAAAACTGCATCTTTAAAGGCAGATTGTTCTTTGGTATAATGATATAGAGGATGGGGCAAAAGTAGGTTTACAGTTGTTCATATGGAAAATAATACAAAAATTAATGAATAATAATACAAGAATAAACTCTGTGTTTCATGGTCTCACAACTATAAACCTTTTGCTCCAACCTGTATATATATTTGTGTCTTATATTTGTATATAATGATATTAATTTGTATATAAAATTTATTTGGCTAATTAAAATGTATCTTTTAGGATCTATTTATCATAATGGACAGTTGCTTTAAAAGATAGTTTTGTTCTTTTATTGCACTAGTAAAATGTTTTTCCTTTTTTAAATTTTATTTTTCAATTACAGTAATAAAATGTTCGTTTCTTTTGAATAACCAGTGGTCTCATGCTGAAAAATTTAAAAACTCTTTTATAATATTTAACAGGCCTAAAAGTTAGAATACTGAATGGGAAGTAATAACTGCGTACACTATAGCATTTGCTTTTAATTGTTGTATCCCTGGTACCAATTAGAGTAGAACATTAAGGATGTGGGCAGTTATTTAGTCATGGAAAGAAAAAAGTAAGACTCATTAACTCTATTGAAAAAAATTAGGAAAGTGATTTTCTCTAAATTATATTTCAACTCAAATGCACTCCAAATTTGAGTTATTTTCCTAGTTATATTTTATATGCAATGAATTTTTAAACCTCTCTGTGCACTTTTTGCTCTTGGTTGGAAATTAAATATCAATTGAATTTCCATTAGGCTGGTAAACCCAGCTAAATGGTAGTTTTTTTAAATGTGATTTTTAGCCCTGGCTGGTGTAGCTCAGTGGATTGAGCATTGACCTGCGAATCAGGGAGTCACCGGTTCGATTCCCCAGTCAGGGCACATACCTGTGTTGCAGACCGGATCCCCAGTAGGGGGCACACGAGAGGCAACCGCACATTGATGTTTCTCGCCCTCTCTTTCTCCCTGCCTTCCCCTCTCTCCAAAAATAAATAAATAAAATCTTCTTTAAAATGTCATTTTAGCAAGGTATAATATTTGCCTTGGAATAATGATAATAGTATTAACAATTCATCTAATGGCTACTTTTAAATGTATAAAATACTTTCCTATACAAAGACAGTGTGGTGTCATGGAAAGACCTGAGGCTTTGACTTCAAACTTGGGTACAAACCCCAACTTAGCCATGTACTTACTTGCTGTTACTGTTCCTGAGACTCGGGTAGTTCATTTGTAAAATGAGGGTAACACCTGTGTTGAAATGTGAATATTAAACAAGAATCAAGACATGCAAAGATCTTAGCATGAAACAGTAGTCTTACAAACCCCTGGTATTTAATCCTCACAGTTTTAGTAGGAAGTAGATTTTATCTCTGTTTTACAGATGCGCCATCTGAGGCTAGGTCACTGATCCAGGACCACCAAATCTGTTTTATGACTTCAAGTCCTGGGCACTTTCCTCCCCTCAGCTGCTTCTGGAGCAAGATTGCAAAAACTGCTAAAATAGCATAAGTTATTAGATGTGACCATTCAGATGTGCTCTAGCTTTCCTTAAGGCAGCAATTCTCAGCCCCTTTCCCCTCTGACATACATGTGATACTCAAGGGTGCTGGGACATTAGCTGAAACTCCATTGTTTTCTCTCCTGCTAAAAAGCCCAAGGATGGAGCATGTCTATTAATAGGGATAACCTGCAACCCACCACGTTCCCAGCACTCCTAGTATTTAATGATAACGAGTTTCATTGAACACATTTAACAACTTCCTGAAGTGCACAACAGTTGGGAACCACTGCATAAGATGTGTTCTAGGGAGAATAAGTATGTCACTTAATAGTTGAGGGTTTCCATTGGAGAGTGATCAAAATTATTGGAGGGGCTAGTAGGAGTCTAAAAAGTTAAGATCTGATCTCATAGGTAATCAGAAGTTCTTGAGTAAGGAAACAATGGGATTAGAATGGTAGCCTGCAGGATGGTTCAGATATGAAAAAGCCTGGAAGCCAAGAGACCAGTTGGTTTACTGAAGTGAACCAGATAAAAGGGCTTGAACTAAGGTAGTGGCAGTGGAAACGGAAAGGAATAAACACATACAAGAAGACTTGTGACTGATAGGATATGCATGGGCAAGCAAGGAGGTTAAAG
>PVJD01019042.1:0-12767 GCA_004026545.1 Mormoops blainvillei | reverse complement strand
GCCCAGGAGAGCTGCCCTATGGCCAACATAGACAACCTGGCAGAAGTCCAAGACTTCCGGGTTAGGACCCCAGCTGGAGATGCATTACTGAGCAATCCTTCATCATGCATTCATTCAGCAAGTCCTCGATCAATATACATCTCACTGCTGTAGGTCAGGCCCTGTGCCTAGGTGTACAGGCACAGACCTGAGCAGGTACATGGTTTCCTGCTTTCTTGATCTAGGGACAACAGACAGCAAGCAAACAAATGAGCAAATCATAGATGGTAGTAAGTCCTGTGCTAAGAACCAAAACAGAGTGCTGTGGTGAAGCAACTGGGGAGCTCCTTTAGGTGGATGGGCAGGGAAGGCCTCTCTGAAGGGACCTGTAAGCCGAGACCTGAAAAACACAAAGAAGTAGGCATGTAGCAGCTGAATGGAAGAGCATTCCAGGCAGATGAAACAGTTAGTACAAAGGCCCTGAGGCGGGAATGAACCTGGTGTATTCTAGGAATAGCAGGAAGGCCATTCAGTGTGCCTTGAGCTCCCAGAAAAGTGATAAGAGATAATAGCACAGAGTTCAACAGGGGTCAGATCACAAAGCACTGGGACATCAAGATAAGGAGTGGGATTTCAACTGGGATTAGGAAAGGGAGGTGACCTAATCAGATTTCTAGTTTTTAAGAGATTGCTCCGCCCATAAGATACCTAGTAATTACAAAGGGAAAAATAGTAATACAGGGGAGACACCTGGCAGACACCACCTTAACCAAATGATCAAAGTAAACGTTGCTAGTAATAGATCAAATGGACATCACGTGCCTCCCAATGATGCACTGAGAAGGACACATATCGCCTCAGTGGGGTTCCTGCCAAACATGCAGAACCTGAATCCAGTCATAAGAAACATCAGATAAAGCAAAACTAAGGTACAGTCTACAAAATAACCAGCCTGTACTCTACAGAAGTACTCAGGTCATAAAAAACAAAGACAGACTACGGGACCATGCCACATTAAAGGACAATAAAGAGATATAACAACTGAATACAATGTGCAATTCAAGATTGGATCCTGGGCCAGAAAAAAATTTTTCTTTTGTTATAAAGGAGATACTGATGAGACTTAAATAAGATCTGTCCATCAGGTAATAATATTGTAGCAATACTACTTTCTGATTTTGATAAACTGTACTGTGTTTTTTTTTAAGGAATACACCCTGAAATATTTAGGGGCAATGGAGCATCATGTCTGCAACTTGATCTCAAAATAGTCAGGGGGAAAATTTGTGTGTATGTGTAAAGGGCACACATGCTTGCAAATCGGTAAAATGTTAACAATCAGGGAATCTGAGTGAAGAAGACACAGGAACTCTGGGCACTATTTTTGCAACTTTTCAAAAAAAAATTATCTGTGTTCGAAATTATTTCAAAATCAAAGTTTATAAAATAAAAAAGAAAAAGTTCACTCCGGCTGGTGGATAGAGCATAAACACTGGGGAAAGAGGCAGTGGGAATGAAACAAAGCCAAGGTTAAAGTCCCTGCCCATGGCCTAGGATACCCTTCTCAGAGGGGACAAGGGCGAAGGCTTTCAAACCTGATTCAGAAATCAGGACCTGGGGAAAGTCCCCCACCGTTCTGCTAATAAGAGGCCCAGCCAGTGTCCGCCAAATGGCTCCTGCCACTTTCCTTTGCATCCACACTGAAAAGCAAACATGAAAGCCCAGGGAAGCCTGAGCTGGCTAGCACTCAGCTCCGAGAGGTCTGTCAGAGAAGGAAGGGATTGTCCATGGCCTCTGCTGCCGGGTAACCTGTATTTCCAAGTGTCCCCCACTGCCCGTGGGTCCCTTGGTTGGTCTCAGCCTCTCAAGAAATAAGGTTTTCCGGGTCCCAGCAGGCCTTTATCAGAATCCCTTTGACCTAAACCAGGGCAGGCCAAGGTTTGGTTCTGCAAGAATAAAGGAACAGCTTTCCTCAGGGGCCTGGCCCTCCTGGCCTGGTGCAGGTGACACGTGGCACAGCCAGCAAGGCTGTCTAAACAAGCAGGGGTTTAGCCACACACCAGGTGCCACAATTATTAAATAAGGGCCAGCCACTGGGCTAATCTACCCACCAATTCCAGACACCCGGTCCCCATAGGTGGACAGTGCACCTGGGTCTTGAGCACGTCTCAAGATGCTGGGTGGTCTGATGATTCTGGACAAATGTGCCGGCGGCTGCTGAGGACAGCCTGCTTCTCCCGCCCTTCTTTATCGTGCACAAAGGCAAACAGCACTGCAGGGACAGACGGGGGAGGCGTGCACACCCCACATTTGCTGGACATCCCTCCCCTGTTTAGCAGTTCATAATTTGACACCCACAGCCTGCTTTGCTGGATTAGAGGCATTCAAGGCTTGCAGGAAAAGGAGACTTGAGTGCGGAGGTGGTGATAGATTGCTATCAGCAGGCCCCTAGGAGAGCCTGTTCCTTTATTCTTTCAAAGTCTTTCATGGAGCCGTCCAAGGCGTGGTGACTCAGACGCTCCAGAATCAGAGCAGCCAGGGCCGTGAGTCTGGGTGGTGATGTCGGCCTGTGTGTCAGGCCCAGCCCCTGGCGCCCAGCCAGCTGGGAGGCTGGGAGGCTGGGAGACGGGAGGTTTGCAGGCTCATAAAAAGAAAGCGCTTGTTCCTCTGCCAGACAAGAACGCGCCAGGTTCGGCGGGGAGAGAAGGGCGCTGCTGGTGCCCAGACATTCACACCCAAGAGTGTCATTCTACAGGTCAGGAGGCTGGTGAAGATCCGCTGCTTCTTCAGGGCGGGTAGCAGCCATGTCAGGGAAGGACCATGCTCCTGACCCATTTGTAGGTGACCCAGTTACAGGTGAGGAAACTGGGGCACTGGGAGATGGAATGACTTAGCCCGAGGCCCCCACTGAAAGCTGCCCCCCTCTTCCCTATGGTAGGGAGGCCTCTGGGAAACTTGGGAAACATGAAGCAACAATAACCCACACCTTCCAAGACAGCCCAGCCCCTCAGGCTTGAGCGCTCGTGCCAGGCTGGGGCAAATCTATGATGTTTCCCTACTTTCCAGAATCTTTGCTCTTCACTTGAAATGGCATGGCATCAAGCAGAGCTTCTCAAAGTATGTACAGATGTAGGAGCAGTCTTATTTGTGTTTGTTTGTTTGTTAATTTCAATATGTCATGGATGGATACTTTTATCAAGTACAATAAAAATGATTTGTTAGAAAAATGAAATGAAAAAGAAACACGAGCTATAAAATACAAACCCAAACTTTTATATTAGAGTTAACAGAACTCTCTGTTCTTAGCTCACCATGGACAAGTGCCAGTCTGCCGACCAGTCCACTTTGAGTAATGGTCGTAAAAATTCAAGGTCAAAGTGCGGGTGTTCTAATGCCACCTCTGTCACTAACTGACTGTGTAGCTTCACCCTCTGAGCCACCACTTTCATTTGCATGTAGCAGACACACAAACCATCTCACACAACCATCAGATGAGCAAAGAAAGATGCCAGTTCTTTTCTTCATCTGTGGCTGATCCCTTCTTTCTCAGCATAGCAGGACAGGGTGGGGAGATGAGACTTGTGTTGTATGGACTAGACTGAGTACGATGCAGTCATGTAAATGGTTCCTTTACTCAAGTGCCCAGGCTCACTCAGATTCCCATCCCTCTGCCCCTCTCTTCTACAGGGTGGCATTTGGGTGTATGGGAGAGGAGACTAGAACTTATGCCAGCACTTCTCACACATTACTGTGCACACAAATCCCCTGGGGAGATTGTTAAAGTGCACGTGCTGACTCAGCAGGTATGCAGTGGGGCCTGAGACTTGGCATTGCTACCGAGCTCCCAGGCAATGTTGAGGCTGCTGGTCCCGAGACTACACTTTGAATAGCTTATAAAGTATGAGGGACTTATAAGACCTCCTGCAGGGAGAAGAATCAGGTCCTAAGATACCTACCTAGAAGCTTCCAGGTCTCTACAGTGGAGTGACTGGTCTTGGCTGCCCCTGGAATGGTGGTTGCTGAGGATGGCCCTCCCTTCCTGACTAAGTCTGAGCCTGGAGAACTCCTGGTCTGATTCTCTGAGTCCCATTGCCCAAACCAGCTCTATCTCCCCTCAGCTCTAATTGGCCCCATGGAACCCTGAAGACTCTGTGAAATTCTCCAGCTGGAACCCTGGCCTAGGCCCACTGGCCCAGAGTATGGCTACCTTCCACTGAAGGGATTGCCAGGTCCATTGTTGCATCCTGGAATCAAGAGCAGCTCTGCCCACCACACGATGCCACCCTCCAATTTTTCTTTAACACGGAGTCCACCAGGCAATGGTGGGGTGCAGCCTCCAAATTGTCCTCCCAGGGCCTGTAATACAACCAGGAGCAGACATGCCATTCCCCAAGTTATAGTCCTCACTTCTCAAATATCCCTCCCTCTGGCCAGATCCCAGAGTGGGAGATCAAAACTCCTTCAGATTGCTTCCCCCAGCTTCTTCCCTCTGCCCTCCCAAAGCAGAAGGAACAAACTCTCTCATTCCTCTTCCTGTCTGGTTGGGACTTCCCTCTCAACATAAAGTAGGAACTAAAAGAATATAGGAAATCCTTGCCTCTCCAGACAATGTCCAACTTCCACCCAATTTCCTCCCTGTCGATTGACACACAATCTAATTTGACCACAGCTGAGCAATGGCTTCCTTGGTGAGCAGTAGCTGCTGTTCCCTCGCCCTAACACCCACTGGAACTTCACATGAAAATTCTCCCCAAAATGATCCCTACTCCCTGGCAAATGAAGGCATCTCTCTCACTAGCCCCAAGAATCTGCAAAACGGCCTTGGCAATTTGGAAATGGAGCACACTTCCTGGGGAGACCTGCAGCTCGGATCTCACATGATGCCACCACCCTACATGTAATTAGCGAGCACCTACTAGGTTCCAGGCACCTGCGGGGGCTAGGGAGATAGGAAGTCCTGCTTTCAAAGTGCTCACAAGCTTAGGATGATCACATCACCATCCCCCCTCCTGTGGCAAACGCTGTGACACCCCGCCCCCAGATTCCCCTTCAAAGATTTCCCTCACATCACCCAGGCCTCAGCACCAACCCCTTCAGGGTTTCTCTTGGCTACTGAGCGCCCCCTGGCCAAGGCCACACCTTCCCAGGGCAGCCCACACCTAATGCTTAATGGTTGCAAGGGTATGACCTAGAAACCATTCTGATGGGCCATCGAGCTCCAGAGCTCCCTATGGGTTCAGCCAAGGCTGTTGGTCTAGATCCCAGCTTGGATCCTCCTTCTGCGCACTCCTCTTCCCTTCCTCTCCCTTTGCCAGATGTAGATTCCGAGGGCTAACCTCTATCTCAGAGTCTGTTTCTCAGAGAACCCAACCCTCATCACCCTCGGTGCCTGGAAGATAGGGAGATGAGGGGATGAGAAAACAGCCAGTAGTTCTCCCTGGGTTCACTCTGAGAAAGAGTGGGGCTGGGCGTAGGGAGGTTTCACCCCTCCCACCACAGCTGCCAGCAGAAGTGGAAGCTGCTCGTTTAGGAAGGCTGGTCTCTGTTCCCCACACTTCTCCTCAGAGGAAAGCTTGCTGGTCCAGGACCCAGGAGAGATAGGCTGGACAAACTGCAGGAGAGGCAGGAGTCAGGGAGGGAGACAGACCTGCAGACTGGAGTGGAGAGAACAGACTCAGTGGGGAGTGGTGGCATAGTGCAGGAGGGGGCACTGGCCTGTCCATCGGGAGACTTGAGTTCCCTCCCATCCAGGCTAGGCTGAGTGACATTGAACAGATCTGTACCCTTTCTGGGCCTGACCCCTCACCTGTCAGGGGTGCGCATCTGTGGATCGAGTGGCCTCTGAGGGCTTCTGGCTTTTCACTAGGCTGTGGCTGTGGCCCTGAGCCTCTCAGATGTGACCCAGAGAGCTGAGAAGGCATAATTGAATTCCCCAGAGGAGATTGCCCCTCTCCTTTTCAGATACATCAGAGGGAGCCTGGTTGTTATGGGCTGAACTGTGTCCCCTTCCAAAAAAATTATATATTGAAGCTCCACCCACCCCCAGGACCTCAGAATGTGACTATATTTAAGGTATAGGGCCTTTGCAGAGATGATTCAGGTAAAATTAGGTCATCGGAATGGGCCTTAATCCAATCTGACCGGTGTCTTTAGAAGAAGAGATTAAGACAGAGATATGCACAGAGGGAAGATGATGTAAGGACACAGAAAGGCAACGGCCATCTACGAGCTAAAGAGAAGGATCTCAGAAGAAACCAAACCTGCTGACATCTTGATCTTGCACTTCCCACCTCCAGAACTGTGAGCCAGTACATTCTGTTGTTTAAACCATTCTGTGCTCCTTGTTATGACAGCCTGAGCAGACTAATACACTGGTCGATTGAATCTATAAACAATCCCAAACCTAGCTGTGGAAGGCTTTGTTCCATAGAGGGAGGCCCAGGCACTGCTGAGGGGGTCCTGGCTTATCATCCATAGCTGGCGCACTTGGGCTCCAGGCCAGGCAAGGTTCCCGCTTTTAGCACAAGCCAGGCTCTGTGAGAACTGCACGTGGAGGGAAGCTGCATGCTGATTACAGAGCTAAGAGCTGTTGGCTGGGGCCTTGACCATGTGGCTGACAACCCCACACTGTGTACACCCAAGGCCTGGGTGTTCTGCACCAAGAAGGGGAGAAGATAGATTTTTCTGACAGGCTGTGGGCCACCGCCATTGTCTGATTCTGCTTCCTTAACTCTGAGGAGTCTTTCCCAGTTTTAATGTGCATATATATGGTTTGTCACTCACTGTGGAATATAATCAGAGACATAATAAGCTGTTTTCACAGCCCAGACTTAGTGAATGCCCACATTCCTACCATGGCCTGCTTTGCGCACTCAAGACACCTGAGGGTATCTCAGGAGGAAGGACCAGGACCACTCCCAATGCCCTAAGAGCTAACTCTGCTTAAGGGAGGCCTTTCTCTAAATATTTTCTCTCAAGGTTTGGCTGGAGACTCTCATAGCCAGTCAGGGGGCTTGGAGAGCAAATCAGACCTGCCAGGAAGCACCTGAGGACTGCCTTGAGGAAAATCCAGGGAGCAGGGCTGGCCTGCTCCTGGCCAGCAAAGGGACAGGCCCACCCTCTCCTTCCTGAGTTCAAGCCAAGGCACCCACTGTGGCTGGGGAGTGCTGGGCCCAGGCAGACCCTAGAAAACAGACCACAGCCTTCCAGTCAGCTGCCATGTGTTTGTTTTCACAGCTGCTCCTCCTGCTCGGCTGTTCTAGTGAGCAAAGGAATCTGTTTGTCTGAGAAAAAGAATGTGGCAGAGAGGCAGGAGGCGGCGGCCCCAGGCAGACCAAGCAGCCTCACAACTATAGAGCTCGCCAAAAGCAGCCAGACACCCAGGAGAGTCACCCAAAGGCCTAGAGGTCAAGGTCACAGGCTCAGAGGCACCCTCCACCCTCACCCTCCAGACAGCCCTGCTCCTCTGTGAGCCAGGGCTTTGCCCACAGTCCTCAAGGCCAGTGCCAGGCTGGCAGCCTAAATGCACAGAACAGGAACCCACCCTCCTGAGGTATTTTATTTGCTTCTTTCTCACTTACAGACAAGCCCATACACACACACAAACACACTCTTTCTGAAAAGGAGGTCAGTCAGCTGTGTGTGTACGAGGAACAAGCACACAGGACTGAAAGTGAACAAGTCCAGAGCCAGGTCTGCAGTGGGCCTGGAAATGAAGAAAAAGAGCAGTGGTGAGAGGGGCCCCAGCCCCAAGGCTAGCTTGGTGCCAGCCCAGCCAAGGGAGGTCATCTGCCACGCTGGAGATCCAGCCACAACCCTCAGACCTGTCATCTCTGTTCTGGAGCATTCTGGGTAGCCCAGCAGGAGCCCAGGCCGGACCAACCCAAAGTCACCCTCATTTGAGTGGTTTTGGCCACAGGGATACCTGGTATCCCAAAATAGGGACTCTGTCCCTGCAGGAACTCATGATATTCACATCCACCCATACTCCCTCACCAAGCCCCTAGACTGACCAGAAGTTACCCTGGGACCTGGGACAGGGGTGGAGGGAGAAGTTGCTTCCAGCTAAATTTTCTAGATCATAGCAGGCTCCTGCTCCTACACAGTCAGATTTGAGTTGAAAAATGTCCCAGTGTTATCGTAATCTGCTTTGCGTTGAATCGCTAAGAGGTGTATGAGTAGAGGATACAATTAATCTCTTGACTGTTCAGATTAATAATCTAGACATAATTGACTCCTCTCCTGGGTCAGCCTGCTCACCTCTGAAAGACCCTAAGAGGTTGAGGGGCTTGCCCAAGGCCATACAACAAGTGTGACCAAGGGAAGGTGCCTTAGGCTGGGGTCTTCCAAGAAGCAGCACCTGACACAAGGATTCCGGGCCAGGCGAATGATTTGTGAGTGAGGAAGTGAAGCAGGGAAGGGAAGCATCCACCGGGGGATATTATCAAACCAGTCATGAAAGTGAGGCACTCGGCGTCAATTCCACAGGGCCTCTCTGAGAGACCCTGAAAAAGACACGTCAGTGTTATCCCACCTGGGGTGTGGAAAAGCTGGGGTATTTGTCCTCTAGCTCCCATCCATTATTGCCATTAGGACCCAGCAGCATTGCTGTAAAGCCCTCAGGTGGGGGATGTCATGCCCTCAAAGAATGTTCTGGACTAGTGAATGCTAAGAGAAGTTGGGTACCAGGAGCAAGACTATGTGAATCCAGTCTTACTGGGTTCTCCACACTGACTGCCCCTTACCTGGCACCTTAGACTGGAATCTTCAAGCCCCTCCAGCTGGCTTGTGATAAGATCAGCCTGTATAGGGGAGGTTGGGTAGAAATAGCCACCTAACACACACGTGTACACACACACGTGCACGCACATGCCTCTTGAATGAGGTTGGGCTTCTCTGCTGGCCTCAGAATGGGGACACCCTTGAGAGTCCACAATGCCACTCACAGTAAGTAGATGGGAACCCTCTCAGAAGGGACCCACACCTTGCAAATGAAGACATGGATCCATGCCCAAATTTACCACTGTGTGACCTTGGACAGGGGACAGGTTGCTGAATGCCTCAGAGCCTGCAAAATGAGGGTATTAATACCTGCCTGAATACCCTAAGGCTTGGTTTAAAAGTTGGAAGTAATAGGGTGGCCTTCCTATCTCAGTGCCTGCTCCACAGGTAAAATTCACATAACACCATTTGAAGCATTTTAAAGTGTACAATTCAGTGGCATTAAATATATTTACAGTGTTGTGCAGCCATCACCACTACCTAATTCTAGAACACTTGATCACCCAAAAAGAAACTTTGTACCCATTATCAGCCACTCCCTAGTCTTCCCTCCCCCAAGCCTCTGGCAAGCACTGAACTACTTTCTGTCTCTGTAGATGTGCTTATTCTAGACATTTTATATAAATGAAATCATACAATATGTGGACTTTTGTGTCTAACTTCTTTCATTCAGCATAATGTTTTTAAGATTCATCCATGTTGTATGGTGGAATACTATTCCACTATGTGGATACACCACATTTTGTTTATCCATTCATCAGTTGATGGACATTGGGTTGTTTCCACTTTGGGGGTATTATAATAGTGTTGCTGTGAACATTTGTGTACAAGTTTTTTGTGTGGGCGTATGTTTTCAGTTCCCTTGGGCATTACCTAAGAATGGAATTGCTAGTCATATGGGAGCTCTATGTTTAACTTTTTGAGGAACTGCCCAACACTTTTCCCCAGCCGCTATACCATTTACATTCCCACAAGCAATGTAAGAGAGGTCCAATTTCTCCACATCCTTGCCAACACTTGGTATTTTCCTTTTAAAAAAATTATAGACGTTCTATGGTGTGAAGTGGTACCTCATTGTGGTTTTGATTTGTATTTCCCTAATGACTAATGATGTTGAGCATCTTTTCATGTGCTTATTGGCCCATATTTTTTTAAGATGTCAATCATACCAGCCATAATTACCCTGAGATTAAGCCAATACACAAGAGTGGACTGAGGTCAATAGGAGAGGGGACTCCAGGATGCTGTGAGCCTTTGTCCCCTTGGTCCAGAAGTCAAAGCCACTAGATGGCTTCAAAGGCCTGGAGTATAAGAACAGCACAGTGGCCAGGAGCAATGGCTTCTGTTGGCAACCCATAAATGAAAGACGAGGGGCAGATCATATCAGCTAATTTACCTACTTTTTTTCTTTTGGATAAATTCCCAGGATTAAGATCACCAGGACAAAGAGGACAGAAATTATTGCTGCACCTTTTAAAACCACCACAAGCTACATATGTGCGTGGTTTTCCCATCCTGACCTCTCAAGCATTGGCTATTCATGTGTTTTGCTCATTCATTAATATTTTCTTATCATTTCAGATGAGCTCTTTCATAAAATAACTACATCAGCCATATTTTTGGCCTCAGTATGATTTCTCTATAATTTGATTGGAATGTGGTGTAGGGTTTTTGTCTTTGTGTTAAGCATTTTTTATTATCTGTGCAGTTAACAGTTATTTTCTATTTTCTGATTCCTTCCATCACATCCAAGCTTAAAAAGTTCTTCCCCAGAGGCAGAACATAATTTTAAGATGAGAGTCTTCAGAGGAAAATGCTCCAGCTCCTAAGAAATCTCACAATCTCTCTGATGGGTTAGATGACATTGGTTTCCTCATGTCCCCAAGGTCCTTCCAGGGAGAGGCACCATTTAGCATCACAGTTCAGAGCATGGGCTCTAGAAGTTTAATTCCCAGCTCTATCACATGGGTAAGTTACTTAATTCTCTGTGCCTCAACTTCTTTATCTGCAAAATGGGAATAATCATGGTACCCACTTCATAGGGTTGTTAAGAAGATTAAATGTTACCCTAAATAGCCCTGACTGGTGTGGCTCAGTAGGTTGGAAGTCATCCCACAAACCAAAAGGTCACTGGTTCAATACCTTGTCAGGGCGCATGCCTGGACTGCAAGCCAGGTCCCCAGCTGGGGCCATGCAAGAGGCAACCAATCAATGTTTCACATCAGTGACATCAATGTTTCTCTCCCTCCCTTTCTTCCTCACTCCCCCTCTCTCTAAAAATAAATAAATAAGTAAATAAACAAATAAATAATCTTAAATAGTATCCTAAGTTTATCTAAGGAAAGCTCTTGGATCTGGCCCGGGTCTCAGATCTCCCAGGGCAAGTGAAATGAAAGGTGAAATGGGTATTCTTTCTGGTCCTGCCTAAAGAGAGAACTACTGACAGGTCCCAGCCTGGTTTAGTGGGGAGGACGGCCACTTGGCTCGCGGGTCTTCTCTGCCTGCTTTTCTTTCTCCTGCCTTCTGTTTGGTTCAATATAAGGTTGACAGACCACCTGTTCTGCTAAACTAGGGTTTAAGTTAATTCCATGTGCTGGTTTACCTGCCCTAAGCTCATCCTCATTGCTGACTTCTTTTTACATCCTGAGGGGGATGGCTGCTGATGAAAACAGCTCTGCATGTTTGGTCGCTTGGTCTCCACTGTCAAGGCTGCTGCCTTGTCATCTCCCTTCCACAAGGCTGCTCAGACCCAAGAATTTTAATTGAGCTGGAATTGGAAACTTTGTTAACAAGAGCCACTGGAGAAAGGCCTGAGGGGGATTCAAATGCCTGTGACTTTCAGGTGGGGGTGTCAAGTCCCCAGGAAGCCAGTCAGTGGGGGTGGGGGAGGGGGGCGCAGTAGTTGACAGGGTTTCAGCCAGGCAAGCCCTGGGGAGAGACAAGCATCAGCCCTGGGGAGAGACATGGCCTCAGCCAAACCAGCCCTGGGGCTGAGCCCGGAGTCTGCCCACTGTAGAAAACTATGATCCCCCTGTTCCTCCAACTGGGCTGGAGTTCAAGTCCCTTGGCTTAAAATGAAATGCCCCCTCATTCCTAACTCTCCCCCAACTACACACAAACATCCTGCAACAGAGTGGCTAATAATAATAGCTGGCCTGGCCTTGGCTGTGTAAACGGTCCTCACATTCACTGTGTCAGTCATTCCTCTTGTGAGGTGAGCATTATTGCTCCCATTTTACAGAGGAGCCAACTGAAGCCCAAAAGGTCAACATTTAGGTTCGAGTGTGGTCAAGGCGGATCCCAGTCCAGGGGTTCTAAGCCTTAGCCAAAGGAAATGATTTCCCATCTTCAACACATCCGGATGCCCTGGAGGCCTCAGGTACGGCCCCACCCCCAGCGTTTCTCCACTAGTGGGTCTATCCTGGGGCAGAGAATGTTTCTTTCCTCTTCTATCTTTATTGGGGTATAACTGACAAATAAAAATTGTATATATTTCAGGTGTTTGGCTTGACATTTTGATATTCATATACATTGTGAAATAATCACTGCAATCATCCAAAAGAAATGAAATTGATGCCTGGAAAAGAATTTGCTTTTTTAACAAGTTTCCAAGTGATGCTGATGCTGTGGGGTGGGGGTGCTGCACTTGGAGATGCACTAGCATAAAACTTTTGCCTCTACATGATATCTCCTCATTGTGTTAATAAAGAAATGCTTCCAGCAGCTATGGATGGACACATTTGGGTGTTTTCCAAAGAATCTGTTAATGGCAGCAGAGCTGAAACATAAGGCAGGAGCAACAGCCTCCAGCTGCAGGGTGTTTCACACATAGGGAAGGAGCTTGGACGAGAGACGGTGGGGTGTCCTGGATCAAGGGCTTGAGCATGGGGGTTAATTCTGAGTTCCTTCTGGGGAGTCCACGTGACTGGGAAGGAGGAAGGTGGAATGATTGCTTATATACAGAACCATCAAGGTCTTGGCTGTGTAAAACCCAATCATTACTTCCA
>PVJD01019041.1:0-12770 GCA_004026545.1 Mormoops blainvillei | reverse complement strand
TGCGGGCGTACCATCCCTCGGGCCAGCTTTGCACCTGCCGGTCCTCTGGCGGAGCAGGGGGCTGTGCTTCCTCCTGGCCAGGTGGCCTCAGCAGGGGGCAGCGTGCGTACTCAGCTCGGGTTAGCTCTCTGAGTTCCCACCGTCGGGCAGTGGGCCCATCATTTTGCTCACGTGACCGATGGAGGAACCGAGGCCAAGTGATGTTCAGTAAGTCACCACAGGTTGTGCAGAAGTGGAAGGGTGCTGCCCCATCTCTCCTGGGTGCCCCCTGTGTGCCCGTGTCCTCCACCGCAGCCCTGTGCTGCCTCCTGGGCTGGTCAGGAGCCAGGGCGACTCGCAGAGAGGGCCTCCCGGCCCATCACCACAGCCCTCCCTCCCCTGAGCACCCTGGGGCCCAAGTGCTTGGTCAGTGCTGGTATTTGTCTGCTTAGAAATTAATACCCTGAACGTCATGGGGTCTTCCCAATCACACGCTGTCGCGTGGCTTTGCACCTGTTGTTAGAAAGTGTGGGAGATGGGCGGGGCCAGGGGCCTCATGATGCCCCACGTACGCTGCTCATGAAGCCGGAAGTTTCCCAGTGGTGCCAGCCACCCAGGGTCCCCTCAGCGCCCCTTCCCGCAGGTCTGGTCTGCCTGCCGGGCGCTCTGCCGCAGCGGGGTGAGGCTTTGTGGGTGCTGGCCTTGCCACGTTTCAGGGTCCAGAGCACACGAGCTCCAGAGACCCAGCGACATCCCTCCCCGCCGCCCTCCAGTCTCTGCCGTGGGGCCAGCCTTCACGGGGGCCGGGGATGGACACAGCCAGGGCGCGGACGGCACCGGGTGCTGTGCGCTGCCTCACTGCCACCAAAGCTGCTTCTTCTTTTCCTTTTCTGAAATATCGTTGGCATACAATATATTATCAGTTTCAGGGGTGCGACACAGTGAGTGGACATGTCTACAGCTTACGGAGTTTGGTGCCGGTCCGTCACTGTGTGTCGTTGTTATGATATCTCTGCCTGTGTTCCCTGCACTGTACCTCACATCCCCAGGACAGCTTCGGCCCTGGCCGTCTGTACGTCTCAATCCCGTCTCCTGTTCTGCCCGGCCCCCAGCACTCTCCCCTTTCTCAGTATCTGTGAGTTTCTTTCTGTTGTATTTGTTTGTTTTGCCTTTTGGATTCCACAGACGAGTGACATCATATGGCATTGGTCTTTCTCCGTCTGATTAATTTCACTTAGCACAGTATTTTCCAGGTCCATCGACGCTGCCGCAGTGACAAGGTCTCATTCTCTTTCATGGCTGCGTAATATCCCATTGCATACGCACCATCTCTTCTTTATCTGTTTGTCTAGAGACGGACACCTGGGTTGCTTCCATGTCTTGGCTGTTGCGAATGATGCTGCGAGGAACACAGGGGCGCATGCATCTTTCTGAGGTAGTGTTTTTGTTTCCTTAGGATAAATCCCCAGAAGTGGGATTGCTGGGTTGTGTGGTAGTTCTGTTTTTAAGTTTTCGAGGAATCTCCACATTGTTTTCCACAGTGGCCGCGCCTACCTGCATTCCCACCAGTAGGGCACGAGGGTTCCCGTTTCTTCACGTCCTCACCAGCACTTGTTGTTTGTTGTCTAATTAGTAATAAAAGGCTCTCTTTTTTCAAAATGCATTAATCAGGAAGTGCTTGTGAAGAAAGGAGACCTGTGTAGCTGGCTTTCATGGGAGGGGGCCCAACACAGGGATTACTGCTCTCAAAATTCTGGGAAAGGCTTGGGGAGCAAGCCAGAGATTTCCAAGATCAGACTTCTAGAAAACCCCTGCAAAGTGGGCTGTGAGCCAGCGCTGCCCAGGCCACCATAGGAAGCCAGCGGGGGCGAGTTCCTGTCCATAGAGCCTCCTGTGCTGGCCGCCGTCCACCCCTGCCAACAGCCGCCTCACATACCACCTCTCCCCTTGCCCCGACTCAGTTCCTAAATTAAGTTTCGCTCAGACAGCTGACACCACAGCTAAACCCGAGCTGCAAGGGAGTCCTGGAAGTATATTTAAATTGTTTTGTTTGCTCCTGCACCCCCACCTTGGGGGTTTTTTTGTTTTTGTTTTTTTAACAAAGATATAAAAACAACATAAAAATAAAATAAGCAAGAAAATAAGGTGGAGCTGAGGCCAGGCTCGGCACATGAAGGCCTCGCTTTATCGCTCGCGTTGGGCCGCAGAGTTCCGCCGAGCGTCCTGGCAGCTGGAGGGGGAGGGGCGACCAGCCGCAAGCCCACAGGCCTCTCGGGACAGTCTTCTTGAACTGAGTGGGGACGCCGGTGGCAGTTGGGGGTGACCCCATATCCTTGTGGGAAATGCAGTGCTCAGTTTCACTCGGCTGTTACCTAGAATGGCTCAGAATGCACTTTGGGGGCTTAGTCCCCGAGTCCCCTTAACCCCCAGGCCACTAGGGTGGCTCTGTCAGAATCCAAGACAATCAGTTCAAGGGTCCTACGCTCTGCTAGTGTTAGGAGGGCAGGAGCTGGGATCCAGCCCAGCTTGGTTAAGTTACCCTCCCTGTGCCTCAGTTTCCGTGTTTATACAAGGCAGACCACGTACCACTCTCGTGAGGAAGGAATGATTTTACACAGTGCAGTGGTCCGCCCAGTGCCTGGCGCCCCGGAAGTGCTCAGGAAGTGTCACTAGCAGGCCCGCAGCAAGTCCCTGGCGAGCGCCACAAAGATTAATTAACTGGTGACCAAATCCGCGAGGCCCTTTCTCCCATCTCCCGAGGAGCATGATTGGGTCAGTGAAAAACAGGACTGCCCTGCACACCCCAAATGAGAGTCACCCAGCCCAGTGTGCCCTGGCCAGAGTGCCTCCGAATTCTGGGGACAGGCCCCGTGAAAGGCGCCGCGGGAGGAAGCCGGGCAGAGGTGGCGCCCCGCAGCGTTCTGTGTGCGTCGTACTCGTTGGCCTGGCCGGGCGGGTCGGGGGTTGGGGAGCGGAGCGCAGGGTCGCCCTGGTGACAGCCCACGCCTTGTTCTCCAGGGGCAACTGCCGTTTTGGTGAGAAATCATTCTCACTCGGGGTGACCGTTGTCCGCCTGTCGCTGCTCGTCTGTGGTGTGGGCTGACAGGTCTGCGAACCTCTCTCGTGTCTCTGCGGCCCCCTCGGGGTGTCGGTGTCATTTACCTCGTGGAGGTCTGAATTCAGCGGTGCCCCCTTCCTTCT
This sequence comes from Mormoops blainvillei, assembly GCA_004026545.1. Classification (NCBI taxonomy): domain Eukaryota; kingdom Metazoa; phylum Chordata; class Mammalia; order Chiroptera; family Mormoopidae; genus Mormoops; species Mormoops blainvillei. The sequence continues at coordinate 9,590 of PVJD01019041.1, read as the reverse complement.
GTCCCCTCCCCACCTGTCCCCTCAGCCTGCCAGCAGCGCAGGGCCTCCTCTGGAGCGTCGTGGCCTCCGCGGGGCTGTGGGTGGGCTGGGCTTCCTTCTCCAGACCCGGTGTCGTGCCCCTTCATTTCAGGCCGGCTGGTTCTTGCAAACCTGGTGGGCTCTGGGCTCCCTTGAGCCACTGGTGTGGGCAGTGACGTGGGCAGCAAATGGCCAGGCCCAGGTGGTGACAGTTTGGCAGTCCCTGGTGAGCTATTCTGTTGGGAACAGTTGTCAGTTTGTCCTTGTCCATTCCCTTCTGGCATGAATCCCCGTGAACTGACCACAGCGGCGGCCGTGGAGGTTTCGGGGCTGTGCTCGGGTGGGGGCTGGGCGTTTGCTGCCTCCTTGCTTTTCCTGTCAGGAGTGAATGCCAAGGGGCCACATGTGGGAGTACGGGCTGTGACTGTGCCCGGGCCTCCACTCCGGGCTGTAGGGTGCCCTCCAGCCTGCGGCCCCGCCTCCCTGGATGGGGTCGCTCTGGTCCAGGGCGGCCCAGAGGCCCAGAGGCAGAGGCAGTTGCTGACAGGGAGATGTTGTCGGCGCAGGTGACTGACTACGTGTGTCTCTGGCCTGGGGTGCGTTTGTCTTCTCTTGCACATTTCAGTACCAGCATGCATTGATTCAAACACTTTCCGGGGGGCTTAGAGCTTTGCCGGAACCATGGACATGTCGAAAGCCCCCTAACCCTTTAACGAGTAGATTGCACTACGATATTTGGGGGGGAAACAGCGGGGCTTGAATCCATAAGCCCATGTAGTGCCCTGTTAATTCTGAATGCAAAGAACTTGGGATCACAGGGTATAAATTAACTCAGCCCGTATCATTGGATTGTTTGGTGCCATAAACCATTTTGACTTAATGAGCACGCGGCTGTATGTTACAGGGATCAGCAAGCAGCCTGATCTAGCCTTAGCTCTTCCAGCAACGATGTGGTGAGCCTGGGCAGAGCTGGGCTGAAGGGCAGCGGTGCTGGCCCGGGAGCAGCGCCGGCCACGTTCGTGGCCTTAGGCCCCCATCTCGGAGGCATCCTTGGCTTGTGGCCACGCCACCCCAGCCTCTGCCTCCGTTTTCACGTGGCCTCCTCCTCCTCTGTCATCTCTGTGTTTCTCTTATTAGGACACTTGTCCTGGGGTTTAGGGCCCAATGGATAATCCAGGATGATCTCGCTTCCAGATCCTTAACTAACATCGTAACATCTGCAAAGACTCTTTGCCCAAGTGAGGTCACTTCTCAGGGTCTGGGCATTAGGATGTGGACACTGCTTTGGCAGGGGACACTATTCAGACCCCCACACCTGCGCGTCGTCCCACGCACCTTCCAAGAGACCCGCGGAAGGCCTGGCCCGAGCAGCGGGTGATTTGGACTTCCCGCGCAGAGCCCCGCCTTCCCGAAGCTACCTGTGCGTGTGACAGCCAGCCCTCTGAGCCCACGACAGCCGGCCGCATGTGTGTGGGGGTGGGCAGCCCCCTGGGGCTCGGGCCTTCCTGCCTCAGGGGAAGACCAGATTGGCAGCAGGGCCTTCCCGAGCGTTCCGAGCCCGTCAAATCCCTTTTTCTTTTGGTCTGGCTCAGACTACAGAGTCCCAAGGGGGCCGGGAGCACGTGGGCCACCGGCTGTCAAAGCAAAGCTGAGAGCAGATTAAAGATCCTCCCGCTGCGGTGCGGAGTCCCTCAGATGTGCGCCCCGCCCTAGCAGAAGGGCCTGGGAGGCGCGGGCGGGAGCCTGGTGCTGGGACCAGCCCCGCCGTCAGGGTCGCCGGGAGCAGGTGCCCTTGTCTGTGCCACGCGAGAGCCAGCTTGTCCCCCCTGGCACCCCTTCCCCAACCCGATGAGCGTGTGAACAATGTCCTAGAGTGAGCCACGGGGTGGCCCAGGCCCATGTTTGTCCTCACTGCCCCGCTCAGACCCTTGTGTCCTGTGGGAAGACCCTCCTTGTCCCGGGGGTTATGGGAACACTGTGAGCAGAACCAGCCTATCCCTGGGGACAGGCCCGGCATCCCGCCCCCTCGGGCCTGGCCAGGAAGGCAGGCCCACCGGGGGACAGAAAGGAACGGGGCGTGGGGGAAAGGAGAGGTCCGGACATTTGAGATGTGCCATCTGCCCAGACTGGCTTCCATTCTTCTCCTCTGGGGCTGCAGGCTCGGCAGGACGAAGGGTGGCAGGCTGGCCTGGACCTGGGGCTGGCTCTGGGGCCGAAGGGGCACGGCCATCCCTTGGTCCCAGGCCAGCACCCGCCTGACACTCTGGAGGACACAGGCCCGGAGGGGTTTGCTCTTGGGTGCCAAGACACCAGGCAGAGCTGGGGCTCTAACTTGGGGCTCTTGCCGTCTGGCTTGGCGGGTGTTCATGGGTCTCTGCTGACCCCGGCGGATCGGGGTAGAGCAGATGCTAAGTTAGGCAGATGGGGGTGGGGGGCCCTTGGGTCCCAGACCACAAAGACTGGGTGTTGGTTTTCAGGTGTCGGATGGTTGTGAGAGGAGAGTGTTCTGGACAAGTGTGGAGATGGTCAGCCCGGCGGCTAAGAATGAGTCTGACGGGTGAGACCGGCCAGTGGCGTGCGCGGCAGCGAGAGGAGCCGGGGCCTCGACAGGCGCCTTTCTTGCTTGAGGTGGGGCGGCCCCGCCTTCTCTGCAGTTTCCCGGGGGTGGGGGTGGTTCTCATGCTTTGCCCACAGGCAGGTGCAAACATTCATTGTGTTTCCTTAATGAACGACCCCGTAGAAGGACCCACGGGGAAGGAGAGCAGGTTCTGGAAGCGAGGGGCCGCCGTGGGGGGACTGCGGCCCCTGGGCAGGGTCACTTGGAGCTGAGGCTCCTGGGCCACTGACGGCCCTTCCCGGATCCTTGGCGGGAGGTCCTCGGTGGGTTCCCAGGCTGGCGTTTGTGCCCAGAAAGGAAACTGCTGACTGGAGGCGGGGGACTGGGGGTACGTTGTCCTTGGGCGGGGACATGGGAACCTCTGCTCCTTCGAGGGTTCCCTAAGTCATGTCCACTCGCTTTTAGCAGGAGGACACGTGGGCTGGGCCGGGCGCCCCTTGGCAGCCTCTGGAGGGAGGGTCTCATTTTACAGGTTTAGAGTTCATCCAACAGATTGTCTTTTTTAATTTTTTTGTAAAAGAAAGATACTACGGTACTAGCACTGACTGCCTTTGATCTGACGCTTGACTGAGGGAGAGAAGAGAGGCTCTGAGGAGCTCGGCGGTGTCCACCCGTGGTGGGCGGGCGCGTGCTGTGGTCTTCCTGCCCGAGGGGTAAGAGGCGGAGGGCACAGCAGCCCAATGGAAGGGGGTTTTCACGTGGAAGGTTAGGCCGCGTCTCCCACTGCTTTTAAAAAATGGTGCCCTGTTTGGAGGAAGGTATTTAAACTGGCCGCAGAGAAGCGGGGTCGGGTCCCCGTGCGGAGCCGTCTCCGTGGCTGGTCCGCTGCCCCGGCCGTGCTGGCGGCGGAGGGGGCTCCCCGACCTGGCTCCAGGAGGCCGGGCCCTTTGCGAAAGCCAGTCCCCGCCGCGCGGTGCCATCGGACGATTTCAGACAGCGGTCCCTGGGGCTGGGGTGCAGCTGAGAGATTCAAAGGTGCGGGATGGGAATTAGCGAGTTAATCTGAGGAAAAGCTCCGTGAATGAGCCAGAGGAGTTGTCACCCACAGTCTCCTGACGAGCGCCGGGAGCAAAAGGCCACCTGGGCCGTGAGAGCTTGGACCTCCGCCCTGGGCGCTGGGGTCCGCGTCAGGGCGTCATGGGGGCCTTGGCCTCCTCCTCCCGGCCCGGCTCGCTGCAAGACCCCTGCTGTTTTGGAGGCGGGGCGTGGGCGGGGCGAGGAGCTCTGTCTCCGTGAGCTCAGGCCGCTGAGTCGACGCTGCGCACTGGGGCCTCAGCGGCAGGCAGGCATCGCTCCCAGGTCTGGAGGCTGCAAGCCCCAGGCCCGGGTGCGGGCTGATTGGTGCCCTGGCTGGTGAGGGCTCTCCTCCCGGTCAGCAGACGGCTGCCTTCTCACGGCGCGCTTGCGTGGCAGAGAGAGAGCTTTCTCTCTCTCTTTTCCTCCAAGGCCACAGTCCCGTTGGTGGAGGGCCCCCCTCTAACGACCTCATTTAACCTCGACTTCCTTCTGCAAACACAGTCGGGGTTAGGTCTTCCACATACGGCTTTTGGAGGGGACACAGTTCGGTGTCTCACAGAGCCGTAGGCATGAGTCCGTCTTGGTTGAGCACCTGTCGTCCAGCCCAGGCGCCCCCTCATTCAGGAAGCCTCCCCTTCTCTCCCCTGGGTTTCCAGGGTACCCAGTGCTGTCCTGGGCTTTCTTGGTCAATTCGTCCTTTGCCGTCTGGGCTGGACACTAAGCTTAGACTCTGGGGCGGGGTGCGAACTATGGGAAGACACCACCCATCCGGCGTGGTGGACACACCAGCGTCTGCCACCCTGGAAGCCCAGGCGTTGTTTGGGGGCTGTTCTTGGAGACTTTGGCTGCTTTCAGGACGAGCATTTGAGCTCTGATTTTGTGGTTCTCCACCCTTTCTGGGTCTTTGTCTCTCTGCCTGAAATGGTGTCCTTCCCTTCTCTTTGGCCCGCCTCTCCGAGATTCTGTCTGGTGTTTCCTCCTCCAGGAAGCCCCCCAGAGTGCATGGCTTGGAGCTCACGACGCTGTCTTCAGTGCCTTGCTGCAAGGCCTGGCTCTCGTCCGCACGACGTTTGGTGCCTAGCACCAAGTGGGTGCTCAGTAAATACCTGTTGACAGAATGCAGCTTCCCCACACCTGGAACAGTGCCCGACGCCTAGTGGGGACTCAGTACACGTTTGATGGATGGAATTCACTGAGGTCGGCGCTGCGGATCGGCAGCGGCTGCCAGAATGACGGAGCACAGTTAATAAAGCCCTCCCAGACCCAGGACATTAGTAAAATATCACAGTTTATGTAAAGCTTTTCATTCCGACCCTGCAGGGACTCTCCTCCAGCATTAGCGAGTTTCAGACTCGTTTCCTGAATAAAAGCTGTGTCTGCAGAGGAGGGTGTGGGAGACAAACAGGCTATCTGCACGTCTCACATAGAGACAAGGCCTCCCATGCCCCTCCTGTCCCCCCAGATGCTGCCAGCCCTGCCGGGCCACTGAGCTCAGGCCTGCGGAGGGCTCTCAACACATTGCTTATTGCCGTTGTCACCTGGGGCCACCGGACTGCAACAGGGGAGAAGGACAAGGGACCCCTGGTTGCCAGAGGCGGCCCCTGACACTCCTGGGAGCCTGGGGGAGGGTACTCCAGGGGTGTGGGGGTCTGCCTTTGCCTCCTCAAGGGCCCCCCTATAGGCAGGGACTGTAGGCAGCCACGTGTCCCTGCCCTGGGGGGGGAGCTGATGGCTGAGCTGGGTCAACCCCCTCTGGCCCAGCATTTAGCCCTGTAGTGTCTGGGATTTGATGGGAATTACCGGGGAGTCTCACGGGGCTTTGTCCCCGACTGTCACGGGGAACCTGGGCACGGCACCAGCAGGACCACAGACCCACAGCTCGAGGGGCAAACACAGAGGGTCACCCCTCCCCCTGGACCCCGCGAGTGTCTCGCGCAGCAGTCTCCCCTACCTGTGGCTTTGTTTCCTGGGGTTTCAGTTACCGGCGGTCAACCATGGTCCATAAATATTAAATGGAAAATTCCAGAAATAAGCAACACATAAGTTTTAAGTTGCACGCTGTTCTGGGTAGCATGCATGACTCTCCCACCGGGACGTGAGGCATCCCATAGTGCCCGCTCTCCGTAGCGACCGTGGGGCTCCAGCGGGAGAGGCTACCCACCCTCCTGCCGCTGGGAGCCCTGCTTCTGTGGCCCTGCGTGACCCTCTTAGCATCGCTGATGGAAGCTCGCTGCCGGGAGGCCCCTGGGGTCTCGGCCCCACATTCCCGTCGGCCAGGTGGGGAAATTGAAGTCTGGAAAGGAAAAGGACTTCCTGGGAATGATGTAGGTCATTCCAAGGCCACATTACTGACAGTGGGAAGACGGAGACCTGCACCCCTGTGGACTCCCAGGCCAGCGATTGTCCCATGCTGTCCCGCGCACATGTGTGTCTGTTGGTGGGGGGTTGGGGGTGGCCGGGCCAGGCCTTCAGAGCTGCTTTACTGACTGAAGTGACTGTACAAGGTGGCCGTTCATTCGCTCGCTCGCTCGCTCCCTCCGTGAGTGGAGGCGGAGGGTCTGCTCTGAGCCCAGCAGCTCTGAGGAGACCACGAGGAACAGGCAGACATGGCCTGTGTGGTGGGGAATACGGATGTGAAAGATCTAATTTCGGGGCCAGTAATTTCACCACACCCTTCGTGAGAGCTGCTGGAAGGGCGCTCAGGCGCAGGGATAGCGTTTCACCCCGGGGACCGGGAAGGCGCCCCTCGGAGGTGACCTGCTGGCAGAGATCCACGAGACGGCCAGGCGAGGGGCTCAGTGAGTGTGGGACACAGAAGATGTTCCAGGCACAGAGGACGGTGTGTGCAAAGGTCCTGGGGTAGGAATGGTCATGGCTGTTGGGGACAGAGGCAGCTGGAGCAGACACAGAGGCAGAGTGGGGCTGACCGGCAGGGGCGTCTAGGGGGCTGTGAGCGGATGCACAGGGAGGCCGGGGAGGGTCTCACCGCTAGACGGGCAGATGTCAGGCTGGCATTTCCCAAGACCCCTCCGGCTGCAGGGTGCAGATGGGTGACCTGGGACCTGGGAGGGCTCCAGCCCTGGCTGCGAGGTGGCTGCTGCTGTCCTGCTTGTGCTGGAGCTTAGGCTGACCTGGAGGCTGGGGGTCTGGGGGTGGGGGCGGAGCCGAGAACCCAGCAGGAGAGCCCACGGAGGGTGAGAGCAGGCTTCCAGAGCGGCCCTGGGTTGCTGGCTGCGCGGTCCCTTCTTGGGAGAGAAGGGTCCTGTGGGCTTTGAGGACCTGTGGACCCAGGCAGCATTTCTTCTACGGCGGTGGAAATGCCCCGGATGCGAGTGTAAGCGGTCGGTGAACCATGTCCTGGAACGGAAGGAGTCGGGGCTGCGTCGGGGCTGGGATCTTAGCCTCTGAGGAGCAAGAACGAGGGAGGTAACGGAGATGGTGGAAGTCCGGCGTCCCCATCACCGACACATGCCATTGCGTCCGACTCTCACCATTGTGGTGCGACATTCTGACTTCATGGGTGAGGAAGCAGACGCAAAGAGAGGAAGACCAGGTTGTCCAAGATCACGTAGCTCGAGTGGGACGAACCAATCAGCCTTCACACTGGTCTCCGGGGGCTGAGGAAAGGGACAGGACCTCTGAGGGGCGGCGGCGATGCTCCGCACCCTGTGAGTAGTCTGGGAGTACACTCTTCAGGGCTGGGGCTTTCCTGGGGACCCGACCAACCTTGCAGCTCAGTGGGTCCTGGGACTCAGCCCTGTCCCACAGAGACCAGCTAGTGGAGTCCCCTCCTTGCAGGAAATGTTCCACGGCCACCTATCACTTCACACCTAAGTGCTGGGAGATAAAAAAAATCAAAAGAGTCACAGACTCACCTGAGTTGGGGTTGGGGTCGGGGTTGGGACGGGGGTCGGGGACCCATGTGTCTTCAGGAGAAAAAGTCGTATGTGTCCTGGGTTCTCCCAGTGCGCTTTCTCTGTTAACATGGATGCAGCTCATAAAAGGGAGTGGGGATGCAGGCTGCTAATGGGGACCTGATGAAAGGGGGCTGGGTCCCACTGGGTGGGCCATCATCTCCTTCCTGAAGAAATTGTCCTGGTGCCAAGAATGGAGATGAAGGTGACGTAGAGTCCACACCCAGCCGTGAAATTTGTCAGCGAGCTGAATTCTTTTCCCCAGAAGGCACTTACGAATTAAAAAGACAGACAGAACATGCTGGTTGGAAAGACCAGAAAGGGAGGGAGAGGGAGGCGGCCATCGCTGCTGGCTGCCTGCAGGTAGCCCTACCCAGTCATCACTGGCAAACTTCCTTTCAGTCTTTTTTCTTTTCAGGTGTCTGACATTAAAATGGTGGCCGGGGTTTTCCTGAGCCCACACCTTGTGTCCTGACTTAATTTTCACTCGGTTTCGAGTCACACAGTTGCCTCACACTCCCCCACAGTCCTGAGCGGCTGGTCCCACATTTGATCAACTATCCCCTGGCTGGTGGTTTTTCCCATTCCTTCATGAGGGTGCATGTAGGGCTGCTTCCCCTGGGGAGAGTCCTGGAAGTGGCACCACTTGTCAAAGGGGTGAACTTTTTGGGGATCTGGGGGAAGCCGCCTCCTGCTTCCTGGAGAGCTATGGGAGGGCCCAGAGCTGCCCCTGGCTGTTGGCGGCGACACTGGGAGCCCCTGGCAAGCAGCCCCACGGCAGGGGACGGGCTGCATTCCTTGGGAGCCGACACACCTGTGTCAGCTCAGTCCGCACAGGTGTCTCCCCGGGCACGTCGGTGCTCCTGGTTTAGGCAGGTCGCCCCCACCCAGCAGGTCAGATTTGGACTAGCCTGGCCGCTGGGATCGGTCCTCCTTCCAGGGGCGATCAGCATGTCCAGTTGGCGCTGTTGATTCCCAGTGTATTTTTATTTTTATTTTTAAATAATTTAAAAAGGATTTTACTTACTTATTTTTAGAGAGGGGGAAAGAGAGGGAGAGAAACATCAACGTCTGGTTGCCTCTCATGTGCCCCACACGGGGGACCCGGCCTGTAACCCAGGCATGTACCCTGACTGGAAATCGAACCGGCGACCCTTCGGTTTGTAGGCCAGCGCTCAGTCCACTGAGCTACACCAGCCAGGGCAGATTTCCAGTTTATTTTGTTGGTGAGCTCAGACACTCCATGCCAGATGCAGTGGTGGAGGACGGTGGTCTGTGTTCAGTATGATTCTCACTAACCGAGGGGGTGTGAGCATCGAACGTGTGTACAAACACATGTACACACGTGTCACTGACATGTGGCAACTAACATAGAGGTGGTCTTGGAGGCATGGGGACTCCTGTGGGCAGATACAGGGCAGGGCTTCCATAGAGAGGCAGCCCACGCAGGGACAGAGGCTGACCCATGCCAGGACCGAGTGTCCTGTGGAGGAACTGCCAGGGCGGCCGGCGGGGTGGAGGGCAGGGCCGGGGGTGCAGGGAGCCAGGGAGGGGGAGGCGGGTGGTGGGCTGGGACCAGACGGGCACGGCTGAGTGCCCAGGTGAGCTGCGGGCCTTCTTTCATCCGGTCGCTCATGGGCGCCATTCCCGGTTTCTGGACAGAGAGGTCTCTGAGCTCTGCGGCAGATGTCCGAGAAGCTCCCAGCGCCTCTCTGGCCCAGTTGGACTTTGTTTCCCAGAACCTCATTTGGAAAAACAAACCCTCACCCTGCTTCTTTGTTCGCGGCCCTGGAGGCTGCCCCGGCTCTGGCGCCCTCGGCAGCCTGATAGGCCGGGCTCTGGGGAGTTGTTCTGGGTTTCAGTCACTCAGCTTATCCCAGGCCACGCTGTTTGCTCACCAACCCTGTCAGGCCAGAGTCCGGGCCCCCGCCCCCCATCCCCAGGGAGACCTGGATGTACCACTGAGGCTTCTTGGAAGGGCGGGGGACCTGCAGGTCCTTAGCGCGGCCTCCGGCAGTGTGCAG
>PVJD01019040.1:0-12778 GCA_004026545.1 Mormoops blainvillei | reverse complement strand
CCTGGAAGTACAATTTTTCTCTGTTACTAATGAAATAAAGGCTTATGTCTCTTCTCTTCAATACAAATAGAAAGGCATTTAAAAACTCTGTAAAGAAAAAATGAGGCGGACATGAAAAATGATGAAACAAGGGAAATTTTGTGCAATTGATGAAGTGAAATAGTGTTTTCTGAAACAATAAATCCAAACCACAGGTTAAAAAATTTAAGGGTAAGGAGAATTAGTAGTGTATGAATAGTTCTGGTTAATATATTTTATGCTTAATGTACATAATGGTTGCAGTTAGTTTTTTTCCTACACTATTTTTTTCTACAAGTGTTTTTTGTTACTTTTACATATTTTACAAATTCACCTTTTCTATGTTTTTTTTTCTTAAGTAGGCATAGGTTCTTTTTCAAATTAAATAACAGAGGTTTTAAATCTTTATGTAGACATCGACATAATCTTCTGATTTTTATGACATTTGACTTAGATTTTATACCTGAAAACATAAACCTATTTTTCTTAAGACTTTTTATTTAAAACTTTAGAAGACTCCTTTAGGAGAATAATATTTCCTATTTTGAAGAAACCTTTTTTCTGTAAGTCAACAATTTCTTATTTTTCTTTAATTTTTTCTGATAAACTTAAGTAAAATTGATAAATGTAATGATTTTATTTAACAATGTGAACGTGATTACCTTTGATGGATGCAGTCATTTTGTTCCTTTTATTTGTGTGTGTTTTTTAATTGGTCTACCATGAACATGTTACTTTCTAAAAAGAGCAACAATAATCCTTTCAAGTAATGACACAGGTAACAACGAGAACTTGGCAAAGAGATGTGAATCGGCAGCCTGGCATTACCACCGCTTGTCCTTAATCTTTAAGGAATCACCTAATCTCTTTTAGCCTTGACTCTATGAAATGGAAAATTGGGGTGAAATTTATATTTGAAGCTTTCTAAAAAAGTAATTTATCCTCTTAAACCTGTGTTTCTTAGGAAATATCTGATTTCCAGGACAAAATCTTTGGATTATTCAAAGCCTTGCATTATTTACAAGGTCAAGATTTATCAAAGCAGATTTTTTATATTAAACGTTGCTGTAATGTCTTTGGATTTTGTTGTCTGTACATTCAAGTCCCAAGTTTTAGTGCAGTTTTGCCTCTCACTAGTGATAAGGTCTTGGACATGCCACCTCCCAGCTCTGTGCTTTATGCCTTTCAACTTTCAGGTAAAGGGATTGGAGTAAGTTACCTCTACTGTCCGTTCTAAAAATAAAGGTAAAAGTGATGCTGGAGAGAAAACACGATCACTGGGAATTTTGGAGAAAAGTAATTAAAACTGAATGAGATGAGGAGGTTTGATGCTTACACTCATTTGAGTACAGTGTTATTCATATGTTTGTCTCTTGGTCTCCAATGGACTGATTAAGTGGGACACAGCAGAAATAAATTGTCCTGGGTGTACTCATAGCAGATTGGGGTTCACATTACTGACTGGGTGAGGCCAAAGCTTATGCATCTTAAACATCTTCCAGGTTTTTCTTTACTTTTTTCCAGGAACCTCCAACACAGTGCCTCACCTACCCTATGGGTTCCTTCTTTACAGTGGGAAAAGAACCCATTGGAAAGAAAAACTTGCAAAGAACAAAATAATAATCAAAGTAAAAACAATGTAGTGATTGTAAATATAAGACAATCAACAGGGGTAATTGCTAAGCTCAGTTCTATAAACGTACGAATGAACGCAAAGATGAAAACCTGCTAACACCCGAGGACAGCACTGTAATTCCCAGTAGCAAAATTACATAAATCAACTTATTCCCTAAGTCAGGAAGTTGGATCAGATGATCCAGCCCATGTCTTCTAACCTGGTACTTCTCAAATTTAAAAGGGACACTGGTCATCTGGGGCACTTGTTGAAATGCAGATTCTGAATCACTAGGTCTCAGGGCTTGGGACCTGAGATAATACCTACTGGACAAGCCCCCCACAGGCTGCTGCCGCCGCCAGTGCTCTATGGTCCACAAGTTAGACTGTCGGGACCACGTACAGCACTCAGAACAGTGTCTGCGCTCTAGAATGTCTGGCAAGTGTCAGTGATGATTGTTACTGCTGAGAGATTCGGGAATCCCAGCTCTCTACGTGTCAGATGCAGTAGTACCAAGAGTTGTACAGCACATTTTTTTGTTGTTAAATACCTAACTAGAATCCTTTGATAAACTTCTTTATGGATTTTAGTAACCCGTAAAAGCTGATCCCATGACTGCCTTATTAGATTACAAATAAGTTGCCCGTAATAGGAAGAAAGTCTATGGTATGTGCATGATTTGCTGCTGAGAACTGCAGAGAAGGCTTACGTGTTCAGACAGGAGCTGCCCGTCAGGAGGGCCGCACATCTTTCTAGTGGGCTGAGGACCACAGTTTCGGAATCAGTGTTTCAGGGATTAGCCAATTGGTGAGCATATAGCCAGTGTGCCCAGGACATCCTAAGATCACAGCATAATCAATAACCCTCCCCGCTTCAAAACCTTGGCCTCAGAAATACGTTGTACAGCCATCCTAATTACAGCGATGACACGTGACCGGCTTCATTCAACTTGCTGCTTCCCTGCAAACTTCCTATCGCACGTGGAGGAGAGGATTCTTAGTCAAATCATCCTTCTTGGCTGGCAATGGTTTAGGCTCTAAGTCAGGCTTGTGTTCAATGACCTTGAACTTTTGTGTGTAACACACACAAACACATGTGTGCCCTGTCAAAAAAACATGGTTTATTTCCTCACTATGACACAATTTGCAGATGCTTCTAGTCTGAACTGCCAACGGGAAGCTCTCTTCCTTTTGACAGAGGAAGCTTCTTTTCGGGTTCCAGCCGTCTTTTCCAGGACTACACAGATAGTCTTCACACTGCTGCTGGTCTGTGAGATATGTGTGAGCAAAACTGGCTGAAGAGAAAAGATGTGTCCGTCTCACTGGGTGAGATGCAGCCACAGGTGTGAAACCATATCAGCCCAACCTCTCCTGCCATAGGTGGGGTAACCCGGAGGCCGAGACTGTACCTCCAGACACCAGACTCTCTGGAATGAAGTCTGCATCCTGTCACTGACTGGCTGGCCACGCTAGGCAAACTGTTGAATCTCTTTTACCCCATCTCTTTATCTGCCTCATAAGCTTATTGCGAGAATGGAATGTGTTATCATGTGGAAGGGGCTTCGGAAGGGCTTGGCACATCAAAAGCGTTCGCCCATTAGCCATCCTTGGTCATACCCGTAATACCTACTTGCTGTCTCCTAAATGTCCAAGTGAAAATATAACCACTGAGCAAAATAGCGATCCCAAGTCATGCTCGGTGTTAGCCACAGCTGTGCAGTTGGTCCACACGGTTGCTGTTGACGGCCATGTTTCCGTTTGGAACAATGCCGCCTTTGGGTTTCTTGCAACCAGACTTTGTGACTGGTTGAAACAATCGTTTTAGATTCAAATCTCAAGGAATTGGAACATAAGAGGTTTAGTTTTGTATCAGGTTTTTAATCATTAACATATATTCCTTTTATGTCATTACATAAAGAACAGAGAGAGCAGAACCTAAACAGTATTAAAAAGGTGTAATTGAGTGTGGAGTTGCTCTCTAGGTTTAAAGGGTGAGTTGTAAAAAGTTGCTCATATCTGCATCTCAAAAGAATGTAATTGCCCTGGTTCCGGTCAAAAGCTGTCAACGGCCAGCAGAACGGCAGCCCCACAGGATAAAAATCAAGGAGACACCTGGAGAGCCAGCAAGCCTGGCCCTAGGCCAGACCGCGCAGCCCAGAGCTCTAGAGACGGAAAAAGAAAGCCTCATAACTTCTGACTATAAACCCGGTGGGAGTTGGGGTGGCAGAAGAAACTGCCAGCTTCTCAGGAGAGTCTGGAAAGCCCACAGAACCGCCCACCCTGGGAACAACCACCAGGAAAGAAGCCGAAGGGGCGCCAGTTGGATACGGGACGCCGGTGAACTGACTAGAAATTGGGTGAGAGCCAGGCAAGGCCCCAGAAGTCAGCCAGCAGTGGCATTGTCCCCTCTTTGACCCCTCCCCCCCCACAGAGCTATGGTCACCCTGGCGAATGCCCAAGGCTCCGCCCCACGTGACTTAACAGGTGTGCTAAGACAAGGAGCCAAAGTTCCTCTACCTAGTACACAGACACAGCGAGGCTGCCAAAATCAGGAGAAAAAGAAATATGGCCCAAATGAAGGAACGGAATAGAACCCCAGAAAAAGAACTAAGGGACGTGGAGATAGCCCACCTATCAGATGCAGACCTCAAAACACTGGCGGTCCGAATGCTGGAAGATCTCATTGAACACTGCAAAAGCATAAGGGAAGAAATGAAGGCTCTAATAAGGGAAATAAAGAGTAATCCACAGGAAGCCAACAGCGAAGGGGAGGAAGCTGGGACTCAGATCAATGATTTGGAACATAAGGAAGAAATAAACATTCAACCAGAACAAAATGAAGAAATAAGAATTCAAAAAAATTCGGAGAGTTTAAGAAGACTCTGGGACACCCCTAAAGGGTCAACATCCAAATCATAGGGATACCAGAAGGAGAAGAGGAAGAGCAAGAAAATGAAAACTTATTTGAAAAAATTATGAAAGAAAATTTTCCCAATTTGGCAAAGGAAATAGACATACAAGTCCAGGAAGCACAGAAAATCCCAAACAAGTTGGATCCAAAGAGGTCCGCACCAAGACACATCATAATTCAAATGAAAAAGATTAAAGATAAAGAGTCTCAAAAGCAGCAAGAGAAAGGCAGCAAGTTACCTACAAAGCCGTTCCGTAAGGCCGTCAGCTGATTTCTCCAAAGAAACTTCGCGGGCTAGAAGGGAGTAGCAAGAAGTATTCAAAATGATGAAAAGCTGGGACCTACAACCTAGACCACTCTATCTATCCAGCAGAGCTGTCATTTAGAATTGAAGAACAGATAAAATGCTTCCCAGACAAGGTAAAGCTAAAGGAGTTCATCACCACCCAGCCCTTATTATACAAAATATTAAAGGGATTTATTTAGGAAAAGAAGATCAAAACTATGAAAACGAAAATAACAAACTCACAACTATCAACGACTGAATCTAAAAAACAAAAACAAACTAAGCAAACAACTAGAACAGGAATAGATTCATAGATACAGAGACCATTTGGAGGGTTATCAGCTGGGCAGGGGAAGGGGGAGGGTGGAGGAAAAGGTATAGGGATTTAGAAGCATAATTCGGTAAGTACAGAATAGACAGGGGGAGGTTAAGAATGGCATAGGCAATGGAGAAGCCAAAGAACTTACATGCATGACCCATGGACACGAACTAAGTGGGCAGGGCGGGGGGTCGCTAGACGGAAGGGGGGACCTGGGCTGAGAGGATCAAAGGGGGAAAATCTGGGACAACTATAATACCATAATCATTAAAATATACTTTAAAAAAAAGAATCAACTTATGAATAAATAAGTGGAACAACAACAACAACAAAATGCAAATGCCAGTTCAGTGTCATGGGAAAAATAAGAATACCATGCTGCTTTTGAAAAGCTTTCTTTGATCTTAGGCCAAATGGCAAAATGAATGTATTAAATTTTACGTTGCCTCTCTTCAGAAGGATGTGACATGGGACATCCTTCTTTAGGATTTAGCCCTTTAATTTCACATTAAACATGCTGAAAATGTCCTCATCAATTTTTGACAGCTCGATATGAAAACAGAGGCTTCACTTCAGTCTTGAGGAGATAAAACACTGCTTGTTTTTAGAAGTACACTTCCTACCTCATTCAACTACAACACTGTGCTGCATTCAGGAAAGAAATAATTTCCTAAACCGGAGTTTGCGCTGGTGTGTCCTTTGTCCTATTGGCACCAGCAGGCCCACGACCTGTCATCTAGAATTTAAATGAAATGTAGTCAGTGGAGCATATTACTAGGAAAATAAATGTTGTAAGAAACACATAAGACCTTTAAAATAATAGAATCTCAATTCTCATTTGTTTTTACTTTTTTTTGCAATTTCCTGGTATTTAATAGCAGCATGAGTGTCCAAGCCTAGGGAAACGGGGACTTGGGACCAACGATTATTTTTGTCCTCTTCTTCCTCAGTGCCTCCAAATACCTTTTAGATATATCCAACCTCAGATACACCTGTAAATCCTTTGATAATGCTGCTGTCCTGCCTGGAACAAAAGCTTCGAAAGGCCGCTACCACCACTCTTCCACCTGTCATAATTCCCATCTTCCATGTACCATTTCTTCTCTGAAGTCTTTCCTGGCTCTTGTGAACACACACACACACACACACACACACACACACACACACACACTTTGATGACAGTATTCTGAAAAGAGAGCCAGAATGTTTTTTTAAAAATTAAAGGAAGTATAGATTAAACCCGGATGGGGTAGGGTATGTTGGGGTAAAAAGTCAAGAAAGACTTCTGGGCAGAAATGTGTTTTACTTGACTGTTGGCCTCCTAGTATAGTGGGGAGAATCTTAACCCATGTGTTTAGCACATATTGTTGATTTTATTGAAGAGTAGCTTTGAAGAGAAGAAAACACTATCCAAAGGGGAGGAGGGGAGGACTGTTCCATCCATGTTGCCCTGTTCATTTCAGTGCCATGTGAGCCCTTTTCATACAGGCGGGCTGCACGGTGCACAGTTGGCACTCGATGGTGAATACATGAGCGGGGGACACAGGGCAAAGAAAAGGAACCATTCTTGCTCTTGAAGTTCTTATAGTGAGGGGGCAGTTATCCTCACGAACTAGAAACTCTGTTATGGGAGCACAGTGAGAGGTGTGCAAACCTCAGTGGGGTTCTGGGGGTGCTTCTCAGATGAGAGATCTAAACTAGGGCTTGAGACACAATTAGAAGTTATCTGATAGGGATGTAATGAACAACATGATGACTACAGTTCATGAAGCTGGATTGTGTACTTGAACATTGTTAAGAGAGTAGATCTTAAAATTCTCATCACAAGAAAAATTATTTGTAACTATGTGAGTTGATGGGTAGTAACTAACTTTATTTTGTTAATCATTTTGTAATATATACATTTATGAAGTCCCTACATAAAAACCTTAAACTTATATAATTATATGTCAATTATAACTCAATAAAACTGGAAAAAATAAGTTGTCTAAAGGAAAAGGTGTCACTGGTTGAAGAGAGAACAAGTGAGAAAAGGTTTAGAGATACAGAACATTCTACCTTTGGGGACCTGTAAGTGGAAGCCTGGCTGGAGCATAGGGGGTAATAGGTGGGGGAAGAGGTGGAATATGAAGTTACTGGGGTGAGTGACGGCCATTTTATTAAGGGCCTTTAATGCTAAGCCAGCCTGTATTCAAAAGGCATGTGGAGCAACTAAAGGATGTTAGGAATCCTTTCTAGAGGAAGAAATATAATCCAAATTTTCTCTTTTAGCAAGACCTCTTACAGCAGACTTTCAAGGATGATTCGAGGGTAGCCGAGCTGAAGCTGGGGAGACCTAGTACAGTCATAGTGAGAGCTGTGGTGAGCCACAGAATTGGTGGAAGGATCAAGGGCAGACAATGAAAGGCAATGAGAACACAGGGCTTATTGACTGGTGACATCTGCGGTGAGAGAGAAGGAAAAGATCAGGGTGACATTCAGCTTCCTGGCTTGAGCAGCTCGGTAGATGGCGGCCATTCGTCGAGAGGAAGGGGCAGCAGGTTTAGAGGCCCCAGCCGTTAAGTTTGAAGCCCTGTTGGGTAGCCCAAAGGAAATGTTCAGCAAACAGTTGAACATGGAGAACAGAGTTCGTGGAGATGGGTTTGTCGAAAAGGTGGTTGAAGTGTGTTGGGCCCCGGGAAGGAATCAGGTGGGAGGGGCTCAACACCTCTCTAACGCGCCTGAGCATTGGGGATTTTCGCTGGTGGCTGGCACTGCCCTTTGCTCGCAGTCTCTCTGAGCCGCAGCCCCTGCGGATGGTGCGGGATCTCCATACGGAAGGTCTGAAAGTGATTAACCTGGTTGATTTCCGCCTTAGGATTCTTTAATTTACTATGCTGGTTTTGGAAGGGGAACTTTTAAAGCTTAGCAGCCAAGAAAGAAATCTTGATGGTTAATTTGGGCTCCACATTTTAAGTAAGTAATAACATTAATAAAATCATGTTAGTATCATTAGACTTAATTTATGGGAGGTATTACTCCATGTATTCCTATAATTGCTCTTTACAATCTTTAAGGATTGGCTACGGGTACACGTATAGATATAAACACAGATAGATGAAGGCACAGGTAAAAATTTACTTGGATCTAGGTATCGGGAGGTCTGTACGGCTAGAGCTAGCAGGCCAAATGTAATTATAAAAACAAAACATTGCTCATCTTTCAATCTGGGATTTATAACAGTAACAGCTCACACTCACTTACTGTGCTCAGCAACTTTCAAAGTGATTTAAAAATACTAAATGCCCCTAATTCTCAGGACACCTCTCTGAGGTAGATACTGTTATTTATCCCCATTTTACAGATAAGGAAACTGAGGTGTCACATAGGTAAATTGCTCAAGGTTGTACAAATCCTGGATCCAGGATTTGACTTAGATAGAGTGGCTCTAGAGCCTGTGCTAGTAACATGGCTTCATAGTGCCGCTCTTTACCTATATCTGACAGAGAAATCAGTGTTTAAATGAATTCGAAGTGCAATGTCTGCCTTACGAGATTGGGCAAGCTGTAAAGGGGGCTGTGCATTTCATCAGTCACACACGCACAATGAGAGCGTATACCTAATCAGGCTGATGACAGCCACAGCCACTCTTGCAGACTGGTGATCAGAGAAGAGGAGTTGGTGGCCCAGAGAAGGGTGAAGCTGTCATTAGTCTCCAGGAAATGCCTGAAACCAAGGCAGCCATTGGAATCGTAAACTGAAATATGGCAGCTATGAAAGGACTGTCAGATCCTTTCTTTATATGTATAGCCATGCAGCTATGCCCGGTTTTATGGCATGTAAAAGAGACCTGTGCTCATCACTGCTCTCTCAGAGGTCCCAGGTTTGCCTGGGCCACCCACGCCCCTCCTCCCATACATGATCCTCCCCAGGAATCCCTAGGTATTCAAAGACCCATTAGGGAGCTTACAAGTGTCCTGGGAGGCAGGCAGCAAGCCTGCAGGCATCCGCAAATGGTATCTTGCTGGGCACAACCAGATTCTGTAGCCCCTGGGCACTTGGTGGGGACAGTGTGACCCACCAGAACAAGCCCTTGACTCAGGTGCTGGGAGGGTCTCACTCATCCAAAGGGTCCTGGGCATGCAGATGGTGCCACCCGCAGTTTCCTCTCTCGGTCCACTCGTCTGGCACTTACCACCCCTTACTGAACACCTGCAGGACGGGTTTCAAGCACTCCCTCACTTGTTTCTCCCCCTCAGTTCTCCGTCTGGGGTACTTGGAAAACGGGTTCAAGTGGGGCAGCCACAGAGCCACCTGTAATCTGATACACAGGCTGTAACTTTGCGGATGCAAATTTCTTGGCTCTCATTCTAGCGATTCAAACACTTGGGGATGTGAACCTCATCAGTTAGAGTGACGTAAGCACTGTACTTATTTTAGCTGTTCTGAAAACCTAGACTCCGCACTACTTGGTGATGGCACAGTGGACTCAGTCTCTTAGTCACATTTCCTAAAAAGTGACTGATGGGTCAACTTAGGGCCCCTCACTTGCGTGAGCCTCTACCCGGACCCTGGAGGGCCCTGGCAATGTGTTCACATAACCATGTGTTTTTTTAATAAAATTTGGAAATATTATTCCTTATGGTGTTTTTTCTCATTCTGAAAAAATAAAATTCCTCTTTGGTGTCCAATTTGGTATGATTTTACTGAACGAGGGCTTCCAATGTCGTCAAAGCCTCAGGCTCCACAACACTTAGATTTCGCCCCCGTTCAAAGATCATTCCAGTTTATAGCCCCTGTACATTTTCTTAGTTTTGGAGGAGTTTTTTTGGTTTTGGTTTTTCCAGTTCTCTTTTTTAAAAATTTTTTTATTGTTGTTCAGTTACAGTTGTCCCCTTTTCTCCCACATTACTCTCCCCTGCCCTACCCACCCCCAACCTCCCACATTCAACCCTCCCCCCGCCACCCCCCGCCCGCGTTGTTTGTCCATGGGTCCTCTATACATCTTCCTTGACCCTTCCCCCTCTTTTCTCCATTATCCCCCTCTCCCCTCCCCTCCAGTCACTGTCAGTTTGTTCTTTATTTCCATGTCTCTGGTTCTATTTTGCTTGCTTGCTTGTTTTGTTGATTAGGTTCCACTTATAGGTGAGCGCACATGGACTGTTTTTCGAGTTCTAAATGCATATGACGAGGGCTCGGTGGAATTGGAGAAGTGTAGACTTCCGTAACTAAAGAGGAGTAGAAGGCACTTTCGCATGGTGACATTACATTATCCAGCCACAGTGAGCTTTAGGACACCACTGGGAGTGAAAGACTGGGATCGAACCCAGACCCATAGAAAGCGTTCTGTTGAGAGAAGGGAGTGGTGAATCCCTTTGGGGTGTTTGGGGACAAAGAGAGTCTTTTTAGAGTTTGGGGTCAAGTTTTAGATTTCTGTCTGTCACTAGGACTCCACAGAGAAGGAATACAGCCTTTTGTGCCTGTATCAGTGAAATATCTTTTCTCGAAGCCGCGTTGTGACATGAAGTCTGTCCACTTCTTTTATCAATGAAGAAGGGTTGAGGGCCTCCCTTTCATGATGATTTTTTAATGTAGGTAATATCAAGATCGCAAATGGAACAAAGCATAACTTAAGACAAGTCTGCCTGGCCTAAGAAACCATGACAGGTTAAAATCCAGATGTCAATCCCTCCCTCATCCCCATCACACAGGCAGGCCTAGTTGCTCCTTTTACATAAGAAGTCTGCATTATGAAGGATTTGCAACAGCAGCCCTTTGGACAGGAGGCCCTCCCGATGGCCGATAAAATCCAGTGTGATCCTTCAACTTGGATTTGCACATGACCTGTCAGTGGTATCCACTGAGAGGTGATAAACCTAAATGAATTGTTTCATTCTTCGGCAGTTTCTGGGAAGTATTATCTGACAGATGAGAGCCTTGTGATTTCGAGAGAAGCTGAATTTCTTATTAAGATAATTTATACCCAAAGAGATTGTGAGAAAATTGAAAAGTACAGGAAGGCACGCAGCATCGTCAGGAATGAAGATAAAGGCGTCTCTGGAGTTCTTAGCCGCCACGTCTTCCACGACAGCACTGTCCTTTCTGACGGACAAGGAGAGCTGATTTTACCATTTTTGTTTTTCAGACTTCTCACTTTTTTGCATGCCATCAATGATATTTACGTAGTATAACCAACTTGAGCTTACTAGTTCCGGTTTTGCTAACTAGTTAGTTGTGTGACTTTGTAAAGGTCATTAACTTCTGTGGCTTTCTGTTGCTTCATATGCCGCTCAAGGATAATAATATTCCAACTCTCCCTCAAAGGGTCTGCTCAGGAAAGTGGGGATTCAGCGAGATAGTATGCTAGACAATACTGTTTATCTGCAGCCAGCGCGGTTGAAAGTTACAACGAAAGTAATATTTTAATAAATTTTCTATAAAATACTTTGGGGTCTTGTATCAACCAAACAAGTAGAATACATTGAATGCTCTTTCTTCTTATCCCCCCTCCCCCCACACTCACATGTGTACACACACCTGTCTTGCACTTCCGATCCTAGAATGATCCAGCTCTCTACTTACTGCTCTCCTAGAAAAAAATGGCATAATCGTATTGATTGACTCTATTCAAACTGTACTATTCCCAGATCCGTTGGTCACTAGCACTGCATAACTGCCTATATTAGTTTTCTAGGGCTGCTGGAACAAAGTGCCACAAACTGAGTTGCTTAAAGTAACAGAAGTTTATTGTCTTACTGCTCTGGAGCCCGGGAGACCAAAATCAAGGTGTCAGCAGGGCCATGCTGCCTCTGAAAGCTCCAGGGGTCATTCCTCATCTCTTCTTAGCTTCTGGCAGTTGCAGTCTGCTGGCTGGTAGATGCATCACTCCCATCCCGTCTTTGTGTGATGTCCCCCTTAGGTCTTTCTCTCTTCACAAAGGCAATTGCCACATTGGATTAGGTGCCCATCCCACTCTAGCATGACCTCATCTTAACTAATTACATGTTCAATGCTCCTGTTCACAAATAAGATCATATTCTGAGGTACTGGGGACTTCAGCTTGTCTTTTAGGGGGAATATAATTCAACCCCTAACCCAGCCTTCAGATTCATTCACATTGACTACCCTTGCTCCCGACCACAGCAGCTGTCCTGCATCTCCCTCAAGCTCTTCAAGCTCCCTCCACCTTCTCTACTCTGAACAGAGGTCCTCACCTCCCACTCCCCTGAGACAGGAAAAAAAAAAAAAAGCCAACTTAGTTCTGCTTGTTCTATTTCTAGACTCATCCACCCTTACCTAGTCACTTCCTCCCTCACAGGAAGAAATGCCTACAGCTCTTTCTAAAGGCCCTTCTTCATGTCTCCACCATCCACTCCCCTCTCCTGTTTCCTGTCTTTTCTCTCTCCTTCACCAGTAGTTTTCATTCCTTCAACCAATAAGTGTCTCTCCACACCACTAAGAATTTTCTTGCGACCCTGATTTCCCACGTAATTATCATCCCAGTTCCTTCTCTTTCATTGCCAAACTCTCTTCCTCCAACCTTTTCCCTGCCGCATTCGCTCCTCAGTCTGTACCGGCCTGTGTTTCACCCCTGCTTCTTTTCAAACAGCTTTCAGTAGGATCACCGGCGGTCTCTCATTTGCCAAGCCCA
>PVJD01019039.1:0-12773 GCA_004026545.1 Mormoops blainvillei | reverse complement strand
GATTGAGTGGGATTCATCCCAGGGATACAAGGATGGTACAATATTCACAAGCTAATGAATGTAATACATCACATAAACAAAACGAAAAACAAAAATCACTTGATCATATCAATAGATGCAGAAAAAGCATTTGATAAGGTACAGCACCCATTTATGATAAAAACACTCAGTCAAGTGGGAGTAGAGGGAGCATACCTCAACATAATAAAAGCTACATATGAGACACCTACAGCCAACATCATATTCAACTGGCAAAAACTAAAAGCTTTCCCACTAAGATCAGGAACAAGACAAGGATACCCACTTTCACTGCTTCTATCCAACATAGTATTGGAAGTTTCAGCCACAGCAATCAGAACAGAACAAGAAATAAAAGGCATCCAAATTGGGAAGCAGGAAGCAAAATGATCATTGTTTGGAAATGGCATGATAGTGTACTTGGAAAACACTATAGACTCCACCCAAAAGCTACATGACCTAATAAGTGAATTTGTCAAAGCAGTGGGATGCAAATTCAATATTCAGAAATTGAAGGCATTTTTATACACCAACAGTGAAATATCAGAAACAGAAATCAGGAAAAGAATCCCATTTGCTATAGCAACAAGAAAAATGAAGTACCTAAGAATTAACCTACCAAGTAGATAAAAGACCTGTACTCTGAAAACTACAGAATATTGAAGAAAGAAATTAAGGAAGACAGAAATAAATGGAAGCATATACTGTGTTCATGGAATGGAAGAATTAACATCATCAAAATGCCCATACTACCCAAAGCAATTTATAGATTTAATGGAATCCCTGTTAAAATACCAATGAAATTTCACATATATAAAGCAAATATTTCAAAAATTTATATGGAACCATAATCAAGGCTGAATAGCAGTAACAATTTTGAGAATGAAAAACAAAGTAGGAGGTATCACAATACCTGCCATCGACTTATATTACAAGGCCACTGTAATCAAGGCAATCTGGCAATGGCATAAGAGTAGACATATGGATCAATGGAACAGAATAGAGAGCCCAGGAATAAACCCATATCTCTATAATCAATTAATATTTGACAAAGCAGGCAGAAGCATAAAATGGAGTAAAAATAGCCTCTTCAACAAATTGTGTTGAGCTATCTGAACAGATACATGCAAAAAAATGAAACTCGACCACCAACTTACACCATACACAAAAATAAACTCAAGATGGATAAAAGGCTTAAATATAAGTTACAAAACTATGAAAACTTTAGAAGAGAACATAGACAGGTAAACTTCAGATATTCCATGGAGCAATATTTTCACCAATATGCCCCCTAGACCAAGGGACATAAAGGAAAGAATAAACAAATGGGACTTCATCAAAATAAGAAGCTTCTGCATCAGCAAAATGGAAAGAGCATGAACCATATGGGAAATTATATTTTCCAATAACACCTCAGACATGGATTTGATCTTCAAAATATGTAAAGAAGTCACAGGACTCCACGCCAGGAAGAAATACAACTCAATTAAAAAATGGGCAAAGGACCTGAACAGACACTTCTTCAACGAGGACATACACAGGGCCCAGAGACATATGAAAGGATGCTCAGCATCACTAGCCATCGGAGAGATACAAATTAAAACCACAATGAGATACCAGTTCACACCAGTCAGAATGACCATAATAAACAAATCAACAAACAAGTGGTGGCAAGGTTGTGGGGAAAATGGAACCCTAGTACACTGTTCGTGGGAATGCAGACTGGTGCAGCCACTGTGGAAAACAGTATGTAATTTCTTCAAAAAATTAAAAATGGGACTGCCTTTTGACCCAATGGTTCCACTGCTGGGATTATACCCTAAGGATCCTGAAACACCAATTCAAAAGACCCTATGCGCCCCAATGTTCACAGCAGCACAATTTACAATAGCCAAGTGCTGGAAGCAACCTAAGTGCCCATCAGTAAATGAGTGGGTCAAAAAACTCTGGTATATTTCCACAATGAAATAATACACAACAGAAAGAAGGAGCTCCTGTCCTTCGCGATGGCATCTATGGAATTGGAGAGCATTATGCTAAATGAAATAAGCCAGGCAGTTAGACTAATACCATATAATCACACCTGTAAGTGAATCCTAATTAACAAAACAAACAAGCAAAATATAACCAGATACATCGAAATAAAGAACAAACTCACAGTAACCAGAAGGGAGGTGGATAACGGGGGATAGAATGGGAATGGTCATCAAGGAACATGTATAAAGGACTCATGGAGAAAGCCAAAGGGGGGTAGGACTGAGGGTGGGAGATGGGTGTTGGTTTGGGCAGTGGAAAGTGTGGGAAAATGGAGACAACTGTACTTGAACAATAATAAAAAAAATACATGAGTTTTTAAGTATAACATTAAAAAAAAGAAGTAATCTGCTTAACAGTCTCGTAAGGGGTTTGGAAGTCAATGAGTCTCTTGTGGATTCACATCTGAAACAAGTACCAAGTCTTAGAAGCCTTCCCACAGGGAGTTTTTCTTGTAGTGATTCTGAGAATCTTGGTAGGCATCCAAGCCGGTCCTTTCACTTTGAGATTCTTTTCCTTTTCTCCTCTGAGCAAGTAAGTACACACCTTCTACAAAGGCTTTGCATAGTGGTTGGTTTCAGTAATTCTAATTCAGTGAATCACCACCCCTGGTTCCACAAGTGTCTTTCCAGTATCTTTAAAAACCATGAATGTGGAGCAGCTCTCTGACCAAACTGTTCTTTGGCAAAAGTGAACAGTGATGAGTGTGAATACTGATGGTTAGGAGCAGGAGCAGGCAGAATGGAGCTCTGCTGCAGCTGCAACCACATCTTCCTCAAAGAGCTTAGTATGTTTCAATATGATGTCATTTTGTTTTCATTCATTTTGAAGTATTTTCTAATTTACCTTATTTCCTCACTTACCCATTGGTTATTTAAGGATGTGATATTTAATGTCACATTGTTACTTTTGAAAGTGTCATTTGCAAATTTCCAACTTTATTGCAGCGAATTTCACTCTGTTGTGGTCCGTAAACAGACTTTGTATGATTTCAGTCCTTTAAAATTCATTATGACTTTTAATGGGCCAACATATGGTCTATCCTGTATAATGTTCCATGTGCTTTTTAGAACATGTATTCTGTGTTGGGTAGAGCATTCTGTAGAAGTCTGTTGGGACTAATTGATTTATATTGTTGTTGAAGCCTTCGATTTTCTTGTTAACCATCTGCCTAGTTGTTCTATCCTTTATTGAAAGTGGGGTATTAAAGTCTCTAACTATCACTATTGAATTGTCTATTCATCATGTCTATTCTGTCATACTTTGCTTCACGTGTTTGGGGATCTGATGTTATATATAAATAGATTACATACACACACACATATACACACAAATATATATAATTGTTATACCTTTTTATGTATCAATCCTTTTATTCTGATAAAATATGCTGTGTCTGTAGTAACAAATTTTGTCTTAAAAGTCTATTTTGTTTGATATTAATATAGGCACTCCCTCTCTCTTTTTGCCATTAAATGTTTGCATGATATATTTTTTCATTCCCTTTACTCAATCTATTTGTGTATTTCAGTCTAAAGTGTGTCTCTTCTAGATAGCATATAGATGGACCATAATTTTGTAGCCATTCTGCTAATCTCTTTTCATTTTTTGCTTAATCCATTTACATTTAATGTAATTCCTGATAATGTAGGATTTGTCACAGTCATGTTATTATTTGTTTTCTATGTATTCTTTTAAAATATATTTTATTGATTATGATATTACAGTTGTCCCAACTTTTCCGTCTTACTCCCCTCCAACTGGTACTCCCATTCTCTCCAGCAATCCCCTCCCTTAGTTCATGTCCATGGGTCATACATATAAGTTCTTTGGCTTCTCCATTTCCTACACCATTCTTAATATCCCACTGTCTATTTTATACCTACCATTTATGTTTATTAATTCCTGCACCTTTTCCCCTCCCCCCTCCCAGCTGATAACTCTCCAAATGATCTCCATATCTATGATTCTGTTCCTGATCTGCTTGTTTACCTAGTTTATTTTTTAGATTCAATTACTGATAGTTGTGAATTTGTTGCCATTTTTAAAGTTCAGAGTTTTGATCTTCCTTTTCTTAAATAAGTCCCTTTCACAATTTGTGTAATTACGGCTTGGTAATGATGATCTCCTTTAGCTTTACCTTGTCTGGGAAACACTTTATCCACCCTTCAATTCTAAATGATAGCTTTGCTGGGTAAAGTAATCTAGGTTGTAGGTCCTTGCTTTTCAACACTTTGAATAATTCTTGCCAGTCCCTTCTAGCCTGCAAAGATTCTTTTGAGAAACCAGTCTTATGAGAACTCCTTTGTAGATAACTCTCTGCTTTTCTCTTGCTGCTTACAATCATCTCTTGATTTTTAACTTTTGGCATTTTAATTATGATGTGACTTGGTGTGGTTTTCTTTTGGTCCAACTTGTGTGGGACTCTCTCTGCTTCCTGGACTTGTATGTCTATTTCCTTCACCAAATTAGGGAAGTTTTCTTTCATTATTTTTTCAAATAAGTTTTCTATTTCTTAGTCTTCCTCTTCTCCTTCTGGTGTCCCTGTGATTCAGATGTTGGTATGTTTAGAGATGTCCCAGAGGCTCCCTATACTATCCTCTTTTCTTTTTAATTCTTGCTGTTCTAGTTGAATGGTATTTTTCCTTATGTTCCAAATCATTGATTTGAATCTCAACTTCATTCCCCACTGATGGTTCCCTATAGATTTATCTTTATTTCACTTAATGTAACCTTCAATTCCTCCTGGGTCTTTGTTTATGCTGTTGCCATGCTCAGTGAGTTCTTTGAGCACCCTGATAAACAGTGTTTTGAACTCTGTGTCTGACAGGTTGGTTATCTCCATTTTGTTTAGTTTTTTTTTCCCCTGGGTTTTGTTCTGGTCTTTCATTTGGGCCATATTTCTTTGTCTCCTGAATTTGGCAGCCTCCCTGTGTTTGTTTCTGTGAATTAAGTAGAGCTGCTTTGACTCCTTGTCTCAGTAGTGTGGCCTGTTGTAGAAAAGGTAGTGGTAAATTGTGTTGCAGAGCCTTAGGTAACCAGTAGGGCAGGGCAACCTACTTCACTGATTTGTGTCTCTGTGCAAGGCAAGGGCTTGTAGAGGAGACAGCACCACTGCCTGGCTTCTGGAGGTTTGCCTGGTGCTTGCCCTGTTTCCAGTCACTTTGCTTACTCCTCATATGGGACTGGTACCCTTCCAGCTGTTGCCCTGGTGCTCAATCCAAGAGGGGGTGGATCTGGATAAGTTTTAAGTCTGGCCAGGTCCTTTAAGTGAAGTCTCCTGAAAACTCATCAGTTTCTTCTGATGCCCCCACCCCCACTGGTTTTAACAGCCAGAAGTTATGGGGATTTATCTTCCTGGTGCTGGACCCCTGGGCTCTGTGTTTCTGGCTTGCAGCTGGGATCCCTTGGTCCCAAGGTAGCCCTCCTGAATTTCATCTACTACACTTGAAGGTGGGACTGCCCATTATACCACCTCTCCATTCCTCTCTGTGCCCCTCTGCCCATCTCCACCCCTCCTGCCCATCTTGATAAGTGTGGCTTATTTAAATCCTTGGTTGTTTGACTTCCATACAGCTCAATTTTCTGATGGTTCTGGGTGTTATTAGTTTTAAGGCCTAGTTGTAATTTTTTCTGTAGTTGTACAAGGAGGCAAAGCAGGTTTACCTACACCTCCATCTTGACCAGAAGTCCGAATGTTTTTATTCTATATCATTTTTGTTCCTCTATTCATCAATCACTTCAATGTTATGTGTTAAATAGTATGTTCTTTGCCATCTTTTACTCTATCTTATGCAATTATTTTCTTAGTGTTTGCCCCATGTATTACAATTACTATCTTAAATTATAACAATCTAGTTTGGCTAAAGGGCAACTCAATTTCAAAAATGTACAAGAAGCTTACTCCTATAGAGCTCCATTATCTAGCTCTCCCTTTGTGTTGTCATTGTCATATAAATGACATCTTTATACATTATATACCCATCAATATAGACTTATAATGGTTGCTTTATGTAGCTGTTCTTTAAATTAGAAGGAAAAAGTTACAAACAAAATATACATTATACTGTGTATTTTATATTTACCAATACAGTTACCAGTACAACTTCTTTATTCATGTGGATTCTAGTTAATATTTAGTGTTTTTTCATTTCACCCTGATGGATTCCTTTTAGTGTTTCTAATAAAACAGTCTACTTATGATGAATAGCCTCCATGATTGTTGATCTGGTGATGTCCCTTTTTATTCTTTTTTTAATATATTTTATTGATTATGCTATTACAGTTGTCCCATTTTTTTCTCCCCTTTATTCCCCTCTGCCCCACACCCCCCTCCCACCAGCATCCCCCTCCCTTAGTTCATCTACATGGGTCATATATATAAGTTCTTCAGCTTCTCCCTTTCCTATACTATTCTTAACCACTCCCTGCCTATTTCGTACCTACTAATTATGCTTCTTATGCCTTGTACCTTTTCCCTCATTCTCCCCCTCCACCTCCTCACTGATAACCCTCCATGTGACCTCCATTTTTGTGACTCTGTTCCTGTCCTAGCAGTTTGCTTAGTTTGTTTTTGTTTTTGTTTTTTTTTAGATTCCTTCATTGATAGTTGTGAGTTTGTTGTCATTTTACTGTTCATATTTTTGATCATCTTTTTCTTAGATTAGTCCCTTTAATATTTCATTTTATAAGGGCTTGGTGATGATGAACTCCTTTAACTTTACCCTATCTGGGTAGCACTTTATCTGCCTTTCCATTCTAAATGATAGCTTTACCGGGTAGAGTGTTCTTGAATGTTGGTCCTTGTCTTTCATGACTTTGAATACTTCTTTCCAGCCCCTTCTTGCCTGTTAGGTTTCTTTTGAGCAATCAACTGATAGTTCTATGACAACTGCTTTGTAGACAACTGTCTCTTTTTCTCTCGTTGCTTTTAAGATTCCCTCCTTATCTTTGATCTTGGATAATGTAATTATGATGTGCCTTGGTGGGTGCTTCCTTGGGTCCAACTTCTTCGGGACTCTCTGAGCTTCCTGCATTTCCTTGAACTCTGTTTCCTTTGCCAGATTGGGGAACTTCTTCATTATTTTTTCAAATAAGTTTTCATTGTCTTGCTCTTCCTCTTCTCCTTCTGGCACCCCTGTGATTCAGATGTTGGAGCATTTAACATTGTCCCAGAGGTTCTTCAGCCTCTCCTCATTTTTTTTTTTTTTTTTTTTGGTATTCTTCTTCTTCATTCTGTTCTGGTTGAATGTTTATTTCTTCTTTCTGCTCCAAATTGTTGATTTGAGTCCTGGTTCCCTTCCCTTCACTGTTGGTTCCGTGTATATTTTGCTTTACTTAACTTTGCCTAAGCAAAGCCTTCACTTTTTCCTCCATTTTGTGACCATACTGCACCAATTCTGTAAGCATCCAGATTACCAGTGTTTTGAACTCTGCATCTGTTAAGTGGGCTATCTCTTCATTGCTTGGTTCTGTTTTTGGAGCTTTGATCTGTTCTTTCATTTAGGACATTTTTTTTTGTCTCGCATGCCTATTGTGTTGTGAGGGGCAAAGCCTTAGGTATTCGCCAGGGCAGGGCAACCCATGGCACTGCCTTGCAATGCTGGATGTGGGGGAGGGGTGTAAGAGGGAACAACACTACTCACTTGGCTCTTGGTCAGCTCTCAATCACTTTCCCTACTACCTGCAAGCAAATTGTGACCTTCTGGTTCTGATTCCCAGGTGGGTGGTTTTGTGTACGTTCTACAGTCCTGGGGGTCTTTCAAATGAACTCTCCTGTCAGAATGGCAGTATCTCCTGTTGCTGCAACCCCCACACATTTTTCTCAGTAGAGGTTTTGAGGCTTTCTTTTCCCGTGCTGTAACCCTGGGCTGCACAGTGTCTCTCACTCCCCAGTTGTTCCTCCCTGTTTATCTGCACGCAAATGTGGCACTGCTTGGTCCACCAGACACTGCCTTCCCCTCCCCAGTCCACCAGCTGCAGCCTTGCCATGTGTCCTCTCTGCCCTGGTCGCCCATCTCTGCCCCTTGTCCCTGTCTGAATTAATGTTTCTTCTTTAACTACTTCATTGTTGGCCTTCCATACAGTTCGATTTTTTGGCAGTTCTGGTTATTGTTTTGTTTTTAAGTTTATTATTGTCCTTTTGGTTGTGTGAGGAGACAAAGTGTATCTACCTACACCTCTATCTTGGCTGGAAGTTCTCCTTTTATTCTTTAAAAAAATTATTGATTTTTGAGAGAGAGGAAGGGAAGAGAGAGAAACATCAATTTGTTGTTCCACTTATTTATACACTCATTGGTTGCTTCTTCTATGTACCCTGACTGGGAATAAAACCTGTAAACTTGGTGTATTGGGACAATGCTATAACCAACCGAGCTACCCAGCCAGAGTGTCTGGTGATGTCTTAATTTCTCATTCATATAAAAGGATAGTTCTCATTTTCTTGTCAATGGCAGTATAGGCATAAATGGCTCTTGTCTTCACACAACCACATCAAAATTATAACTAAAATACAGAACAACCCTCACTCAGAACCATCAGAAATCAAGTAGAATGGGAACCTGACAACTACAGAATTAAAGAAACCACATCCATCTAGATTCGTAGGAGGGGCACAGATGTAGAACGGGCTGGTCCCACACACATGTGTAGTGGATAAAAATTCGGGAAGGTTATCTTGAGAGTAAGGAGTCCTAGCCCCACACCATGGTCCCCAACCCCAGGTTCCAGTGCCAGGAAGATAAGTCCCCACAACTTCTGGCTACAAAAACCAGTGGAGATTGAGTCGGTGGAAGAAAATGCTGGTGCCCCAAGCAGTTCCTTTTAAAGAACCCACACACAGACTCACCTACTGAGACTCGCCCCCTCTGAGTTCCATCACCAGGGTAGCAGCTTTGAAAGGCACCAGTGGTATACGGGGAGAAACTGAAGTGTCTTGCAACACGGTAAGCAGAGGCCCTTGTCCCTTTGCTAAACCCTCCTCGCACAGAGCCAGCGAGCCGTTGCCATATCTGAGACTCCATCAACCTGGCTCACACTATTTGTCCCACCTTGGAAAGCCCAACATTGCCCCATCCAACTTATGGACCCACCCAAGCACCTTTTCCATATGAATGGCTGGTCTTGGGTCATGTTTCACAACTTCCTAATTCCTATCAAACAAGCAACAGCTGGCCTCAGTGAGCCCCAGGCCTGGCATAGCAGCAACCAGCCTAGATTCACAGCTTGGCTTCACCTGGGAATCTCCAAGCTCAGCACAGATAGCAGCCATCTCAGAGGGCTCCATAGCTCATACAGGGTGACCTGGGAAAGAACACAGGCAGGGGCTTACCTTGGCCTATACCACCCAAGAAACCCCAAAGCGAGCACACCCAGTAGACAGCTACAGACCACATAGGAGTACCACCACCCTTCCCCTGCACAACTGATTCTCCATGGAAGATGGAGGTTGATGAAAAGTTGTCATAGCCAGTCCTTGCAGCTGATGGGCCTGGGCAAATCCCTCCCATTGATCCCCCAACAGCAACAAAGGCTCAACTACAAGAGGAGGGTATACTCAGCCCACATGAAAGGCACACCTTGAGTACTCAGCTTGGATGATAGAGGAGGTTGTGCCACTGGACACTACAGGACACCCACTACATTAGGTCACACTACCAAGACATGGAGTCAAAGCAGCTCTACCTAATACACAGAAACAAATATGGGGAGGCTGCCAAAATGAGGAGACAAATAAACATGGCCCAAATGAAAGAACAGAACCAAACTCCAGAAAAAGAGAGAAATGAAATGGAGATAAACCCTCTATCAGATGCATAGTTCAAAATACTGGTTATAAGCATATTCGAGGAACTTAGTGAGGACCTCAACAGCATAAAAAACATCCAGTCAGAAATGAAGGATACAATATTCGAAATAAAGAATAATTTACAGGGAAAGAACAGTAGAGTGGATGAAGCCGAGAATCAGATCAATGATTTGCAACATAAGGAAGAAAAAACAACCAATCAGAACAAGAAGAAGAAAAAGGAAGCCAAAAAATAATGAATATATTATAAGCAGCCTCTGGTACAACTTCAAGAGTTCCCACATTTGCATCATAGGAGTGCGAGAAGGAGAATAGAAAGAGCAAGAAACTGGAAATCTATTTGAAAAAGAAGTGAAAGAAAATTTCCCTAATTTGGCGAAGGAAATAGACATACAAGTCCAGGAAGCACAGAGTCCCAGTTATGATGGATGCAAACAGGCCCACTCCAAAGCATATCAGAATTAAAAGTCCAAAGCTTAAATATAAAGAGTGTCTTAAAAGCAGCAAGAGGAAAACGGTTAGTTACCTACTAGGGAGTACCCATAAGTCTGTCAGCTGATTTCTGAAAAGAAACTTTGCAGGCTAGAAGGGAATGGCAAGAAATAGTCAAAGTAATGAAAAGCAGAGACCTACAGCCAGGTTTGCTCTACCCAGCAAAGATATCATTTAGAATTGAAGGGCAGATAAAGAGCTTCCCAGACCAAAAAAGCTGAAGGAGTTCATCACCACCAAACCATTATTACATGAAATGTTGAAGGGAGTTATTTTACGAAAATAAGATCATAACTATGAACAATAAAATGGCACATAATACAAATCTATGAACAATTGAATCTGAAAAACAAGGTAAGTAAGCAAGAAGAGCAGAGACAGAGTCATGGACACAGAAAGCATTTTGATGGTTGCCAGATGGGAGACAGGTGTGAGGAATAGAAGACGAGGTGAGGGAATTAAGAAGTACAAATAGGTAGTTACAGAATAACCATGCGGATGTAAAGTACAGTATAGGAAATGGAGCAGCCAAAGAACATACTCATGACCCATGAACATGAACAATGCGGGGGTGATTGCCTGAGGGAGTAGGGGATGCTGGTTAGAGGGGGGGGCAAAAGGAAAAATCAGGAGAATTTTAATGGCATAATCAATAAAATATAATAAGAATATAAAAGGATAGTTCTGCCACGTTAAAATACTTTTATTTAATAGTGTCTTTTTTTAAATTTTAGAACTTTGAATATACTATCTCAATCAGTCTAGCCTCTTTGATTTTTGATGGGTAATTGGCAGGTAATGTTATGGAGGATCTCTTGTCCATGATGGGTTGCTTCTATCTTCCTGTACTGAATAGTTGGTTTTGACTTTTGACTGCTTCTAATATATCTTGGTGAGGTTCTCATTGAATCATTTCTACTTGAAGTTCATTGTGTTCTTTGAATGAGCAGATTAATATATTTAATAAAATTTTGGTAGTTTAGGGTTATTATTTTTTAAACATTTTTTCTGCTCTTTTGTCTCTTCCTTTACCTTCTGGGACTTTTGTTATTATGTATGTTGGTTCACTTGATGGTGTCCTGCTGTTCTCAGAGGCTCTGTTTATTTTTCTTCATTCTTTTTTTTCCCCTATTTTTCAGAGTTGAAACTCATTTAACCAATCTTCAAATTTGCTGATTCTTTCTTCTGCCACTTCACATGTATTATTGAGCCCTTCTAGTGAATTTGTCATTTCAGTTTTTGACTTTTGAACTCTAGAATTTCTATGCAGCTCTTTTTTATATGAAATTTTTCCTCTGCATTGACTTTCACTATTGAGGCATAAATGTCATATTTTCCTTTATTCTTTTAGAATTGGTTACTTTTAGTTCTTTGAACACCAAAATTGATGATTTAGTCTTTATGTAGTAAGTCCAAAGTCAAGGCTTCCTCAGGGACAGTTTCTGTTGACTACTTATTTTTGTGTGTATAGACCATACTTTCTTGCTTATTTGCATGTCTCACATTTTTTTGAAAATTGGGCATTTAAAATAATCATGTGATAACTTTGGATATCAGATGCTCTCAAAAGGGCTTGTTGTAGCTATTTGTTGTTGTTTATTTGGTTATTTAATGATATTTCTCTAGTAATTCTGTAAAAATATGTATTCTTTGTCATGTGTCACCACTAAAGTCTCTGATCAGTTAGTGTTCAGATAATACTTTATAGGGATTTCCTTAAATGCCTGCAGCCAACAAATCTCCCTGTTATTTCGGAGTAGCTCTATTGGCTCGTCGAGGTAAATCTTTAATACTCAGCCATGAATTTAATGACTTTAGCCTTTAATTTCTGCTCGCAGATAAGCCTAAAGTTTAAGCAGTGGTGAGCACTTTGGGTCCTCTCAGTCTCATGAGCATGTGTACAGTCCTGGGCATAATCACAGCACTACACCTGTTCTTTTTCTTCTAGGTTCACAAAAATATTTCAGGGCATTTTAAAGCCTCCTGTGGACATCTCATCCCCCAGATTTTTCTTATAAGATTTGCAGTAAGCCATTTTATGCCCAATAGCATCCCATTGTGTGGACATAATACATTTTTTAATCCATTCATCATTTGTTGATAAATTTGTGGGTTGTTTCCACTTTGGGACATTACAAAGAATGCTGATATGAACATGCATGCACAAGATTTTGTGTGAGTGAACATATGTTTTCAATTCTCTTGATCAAAGAATATTTTAATAAATAACATTTCAGAAAAAATAATGTAGACATTTAAATAATATGAAAAATAGTTTATAAATTTACTTATATAGTTCCTAGTTTCAGTCTACTTTATTCGTTTGTAGATCTATATTACCATCTTGTTTCATTTTCCCTGCATGAGAAACTTCCTTTTTTTACTTTTCTTTATTGCTGTTCAAGTATAACTCTCCATTTTC
>PVJD01019038.1:0-12775 GCA_004026545.1 Mormoops blainvillei | reverse complement strand
ACTGAACACAGTATTGACATTTTTCCTAAGGAAAAGCTTAATCACAATTGTTTCAGGTATTCAAGTCAAGTACCTGATAACGAACACGATGGTAATAGTACTATTATTTACCATTTGATGTCACACGTACATCTGGACATCCCAGGAGACCAAAGAGGTGGCATAATTTAGCTGATAACAATAGAAACATTCCAGAATCTAGTAACTCAGCTTAGCATAAACTGCTTCTTATTTCCAACCTCATTGTCCCTTTCATTTGAGTGTGCCCCCCTGGGTTAAGGAGTCCTCGGTTCTGAGTCCTCCTGTTCTGGTTACAACTGTGCTTGTAGGTCCATAGCTGACCTCCCCTGACCTCTGCGTTCTCTTCTCACGAAAAGACTGCGGAGCTCTGACCCTCTTGGCTCAGTTGCCTGGGTGTCGTCCTGCAAAGCGAAAGGTCGCTGGTTCAATGGGGTCAGGTTTGTAGAAGAGACAAACCACCAATGGATGGTTCTCTCTCCCATCGACGTTTCTCTCCCTCCCTTTCTCCCTCCCTTACCCGCTCTCTCTAAAAAACATAAACAAATAAAATCTTTTTTCAAAAAAGCCTGCAGAGTCAGGCCTGGCAGATCGCAGCTGGTCTCACCAGTGGAAGTGGCACCAGCTCAAAGACTGTGCATAGAATTTACTTCAGAAATGTATGTGGAAATGCCATTCTTGTAAATTAAACTGTATTTCCAAATCACGACTTTAAGACTCCCCTTTAATCTATATTTCAGAAAAAAAAATACGAAAAAGGAAAGCAAAGGCAGAAAATTTCCTGCACTGCCTAATCAATTGCATTTTAAAAGTCCTAAGGAAACACAAAATCCTGTAAAAGGCATAAAGCAAATCCTAGTAATGTGAACTTTTACTTGTTAGCTTGATTTTTCATGTAATAAATTTACTCTAAAACAGGGTTCGGGGTATTTCGTGATACAGCCTCGTCCACTCACACGGCCGACGTTCCCCGCGTCCTTCTGCATAGGGCCTCAGCCCTCCTGCTGTCTATGCGGCCTCTGCAGTCAGCGCTACGCCTTTCTGTGCCCCACTGCGGTTGTTCTAGTGTCAGCGTCACGCTGTGGGTCAGGAGGCCCGCTCTTCCTGTGATTGACTCCCCACCTGGACTACAAGCCCCCACGATTGGTGCACATCGTTGTTACCAATTGTGGATCCGTTTGGGGAGGGTGGGGCTCAGATACTGTTAATGAAACAACACCCCACCTTCCCCGGGGGCCCTCTGTTCTAGGCTCTTTGTCCGCCGCCCTTAGAAATGATAGCTCTCAATGCCAGAGTTTGGTGAAAAGGAAAGGAATTATTTATTCAAAAGTTATACAGGTTTTCGAATAATGGCTAAATGTTGCCGTTAAATCTCAAAATCCCTTAAAAACACCCACCCACACACAGTCCTGCCTTTCCCCCTTTGCTCAGTCAGGCCAGGCAGGGGCACCGTCCTTCAGGGGGACGAGAACCCAAGTCCGGACCTCGGCTGGGCAGGCCTCTCGCGGTTCCCAGCCCCGGCAGCTGTGTCCCCCACGACCTCCAGTTCTTAATCCAAACCCACGTGGCACCTTGTCACGGCCCACTAGCAAGAGTCCTTTCTCCCCTTCCCTTCCCCGGATGGTCTTCACACTGTTACCCCGTGGAGTAGGGGGAACCGTCTCTCAGCTCTCATGCAGAGGTACCCTGTAACTCTTTTTCCCAGTCCACTCCCGGCTTTATCTTAAGCAAAGCTTCCTGGTTAGGCTTGCTGATATGCAAAATAGCCGTCTTTGCATGTTAGGTTTGAAGCCCACTTGCTATTATTGGCGTGCAAAGTGACTCCCTATGGCCTCGCTCCAAGGCAGGTCTGAAGCTGGCCTGTTATTGATACGCAAAGTAACTCTGAAAGGCCCTGCTGCAGACTCCTTTCCCCGGCGTGGCCCGCCTTGGGGTTGGGGAGGGAGAATATCCTATATTTTTCTTGGACACCCCACATTCTGGACACCGTTACAATTTCCCTTTGGGGGAGCCCTGTTATATCACGACATACCCACCAAATACCAAAGGGAGCTTTACTGCCATTGTATAATAATCCATTCTCCAAAAGAAACATTTTAAAACATGGTTTACTTTGAAAGGTGAATTTATCACTTCTTCCCCAGTCTCGTGGGTGGTGGTGGGGAGTGGAGGGACAAGGGTGGGGAACAGGTAGCTTTCCTGGAGAGGCTGAAAGTTACCCTCACCTGAGTCACTTCAGACCATATGTTTCATTAAACGCTTAAGAGGAGTAATCAGGTTGAAAGATACACCGAAGAGCTTGCTGTACGATTTGAAGGTGCGCAGGCCGTTCCACACCGTAGGTCTGCGGAGCTCTGTGGTTCTGACACTTCCAGTCTGAGGCGGAGCAAGAGGCCCAGGATTTGCATGCCCTGAAGGAGCTATCATCATGAAAGGAAGCCAGACTGATTAGCTCACCCACCGTCTTTGGGATTGGATTCCCAGTTCAGCTTCTCGTGCTAATGAAAGGCGTAGTAGTTGACAGTAGCTGTTGAAATTAGCTGTCATATTTATGCTTTACCAAAGCCTTGTCTTCTGAGATTCCTAACAAAGTGACAGGGATTTCCCAGGAGTCTAGTACTTACTCTCTCTCGGCTTGTTTGAGATGTCAGAAAATGCCGGATGAGACAGAAAAATGTGTATTTTTACAAAGAACATTTATTTGATGCTACAAAAAATGTCTTTTCTTGCATAAAAAGATAGTTACTCATTGCATTGTCTTCCTATTGTTCATAAGTATATCATTTCAAAACACATTGATTGGAACAAACAAATGAGCAGTGCTCAAACACAGATTACCCTTATAAGTTATGAAATGTATTCACAGAATATGTTATAGGTAGGTACATATATCATAAGTAAATATGTATTTTGTGTGATTATTTTAGATCTGTGCATAGATATATATTGGAAGCCATTTTATTTGCTTTGTGTATATTTACAAAACATACTGAAGAAAATAAGTTTTCTGTGTTTATAATTTTCAGCATATTTTAGACAAGGTCAGCTGTAGATTATTTATTTACTATTGGAAGTAACTTTTGTATTTTTTAAATTGTATTTATTTGTTTTGGAATTCAAGGCAGCATGACAACATTCTAAGAATTAACAAGTAGGAAAAATATAGTTTTTTTCTGTATCAGAGAGAACTTACTTTATTACTGAAAGCTACTTGAAAAACCTACTTACTTGGGTTTGCTTGTTTGCTTGCTTGCTTGCTTTCGTAAGTTGTCCTCAGGATACTGTGTTTTATTTTTTTTTAATTTAAAAATTTTTTTAAATATTGGCTTTATTTCCACCACCCCCCACCCTTTGGCAACCATCAGCTAGTTCTCTGTATCATGAGTTCGTTTCTGTTTTGTTTCATTTATTCATTCATTTTGTTCATTCATATGGCATTTGTCTTTCTTCGTCTGACTTAATTTAGCATAATACCCTCTAGGTCAATCCATGTTGTCATAAATGGCAAGATTTCACTTTTTTTTTTTTTGGATGAATAATAATCCATTGTGTATATATACCTACATATACATATATACCAAAGTCTATCCAGAAAGCATCCAACCATGCACTATGAAAACAGAGTCATTTATTGAAGAAGACACAAGGTACAAGAAACATTGTATGTAGGACAATGATGCCTCAGTCTCCTTCAAAGTAGTCACTGTGGGACCTCACACAGTTTTCCTAAGTGCAGCACAATGTTCCTTCTGCTCTGGCAGCAGAAACCGTGGAATGAATTTTGCCACGACACATTTCATGCCATGATCATGCATCATGATCTCAGACACAGTAGTGTTTGGAATCCCCAGATCAGCTTCTAGTTCTCTCACTGTCAGTTGCGGATCTTTGCTGATTGCAACCTGTACACACTCAACATTCTCAGGCGTTCTACTTGTTGCAGGCCTTCCAGAATGTGGATCACTTTCAACAGATTCTCAACCATCTTTGAAGCGTTTGTGCCACACTTTTATTTGTGCTGCATTCATCGCATCATCCCTGAAAACCTTCTAAATCACCTGAATAGTTTCCACAGAGGAATGTTCAAGCTTAATGCAAAATCTGATACAGATTCGTTGCTCTACTCACTCAGTCATTTGGAATGCAATGGACACATGCTCACTCAATGGTGTCTACCAACCCCACTGACTAGTACAGTGAAGTCTTCATTGTTCACACATGCACATTCCAGTCCACTCCCCTTGGCTGCCAGGTTACATCGATGCCATGCAAACTCATTATATTAACAATGGCTAGACTTTTTCCAGACAGACCTGGTATATATCTCACCACCTTTATCTATTCATCTGTGAACGGACACCTAGGTTGCTTCCATATCTTGCCTACTGTAAATAATGCTGTAATGAACATAGAGTGCATATGTCTTTTCAATGGAATGTTTTTGTTTTCTTCAGATACATACCCAGAAGTGGAACTGCTGGATCATATGGCAGCTGTATTTTTAATTTTTTGAAGAATCTCTATACTGTTTTCCATAGTGTTTGTACTGACTTACAATTCCACCAATGGTGATTTCGTCTCCTAGCAGTTACTTAGTAATGTGGGGAGACAATTTGCTTGTCATTTGGAGAGGGAGGACACTACTAGTGTGAGAGACCAGGACACTGGTGAGCACCCTGCAGTGCACAGTACAGCCCACTCGACAAAGAGCTATCCAGTCCAAAATGTCAATAGCATAGAGGTTTAAAACTTCTATATTGGAGGATAATATGATCTTCTTAAAGCAGTGGCTAGAAGAAAAATTTGGATGATGGTCTGAGTGTAAGAGGTTTGTATTTTTCTAGAAGCTAGTTTTGTGGTTGAGAATGTTTAATGACACGTCCATTTTGAGACACCTATTGCAAAACTACAGAAGGAAGCAGCAGGGCTGTCTGACCTATCTGAAATGGGAGTCACTGAATTGCTGCTCTGCGGACAAGCCCTTCCCCTTATAACATACCTGCCATTTGCGCGCGCGCGCGCACACACACACACACACACACACACCCTCTTTTCTCTCCCAGCCCATGAGTTCTCTGCTCTTTATTGTCTACATTCTTCCCATCCCAAGTTGCATATCAGTTCTTAAATGCTGTTCTATATCACCAAGCAATTCCACCCACAAGATTTTCAACCTCGGAGTCTGCAACCTAATTTCAGATAGCTGAATACTTCTTTAAATTAAAGAATTTTGATGGCAGGAGCTGATAACAACTGTGCACCTTTTTTTTTCCTGGCATTCACAGAGAGACATGTATTTCAAAAGACTGTCTCTTCTTTCCAGAATACCGTTAGAAGAAAGTAATTTACCCTTTAAGTCTTTTTATTTTTTTAAAAAGGGTGGGGTAGGGTGAGAGAAAGAATGAAAAAAGGAACTTCCCTCGGAGGAAATATTCTTGACAGATGACTTGATTTAGAGCACTTACATGCACTTAGCTTCTTAATAGAATGAATAACTCAGCAGATCTGAAGTTAAAAATGTTCCAAAAAAGCAACCTATGGTGGGGACTGTGGGTAATGAGATTTGCTTTGAACAATATGATCACTGTGTGTGAATGTTTCAAACGATGATCAGAAGATACACACAAAACTCTTTGTTCCGTTAGTACTGTTCTAATCTTAGAACTAGATTAGACCTTGTGCTCTTGTCGCCATGGAATTATGCCTCCGATGGAAATAGCCATTCCTTCCTTAGGGGCAGGCAGTAGACAGTATTTCAAAGGGTTAGAGATGCCCTAGGGCAGAAGTGGCAAAGAGGAGGCATGTGCCTGGCACGGCTACTGGCCCCCATTCCCCTTTCTCTCCCATGGCCAACGCTGCTGAGTAACAAAGGCCTCTTGTGGTGGAGCCCAGACAAGGTCCCTGAATGCTCACGTGACATTCCTTTCTGTCCAAACCCCTGAAGGGGTTTCACTATGGAGTAGATCTTCTGGCCAGAGATTTTACAAGCGTCCAATTTTCACTGGTACCACACAGCCCAACAGACTGCTGTTTATGAAATGCAACAAGAAAACAGGCTACTCTCACTGGACCTGAGGTATCTATAAATCTGGAATGATCGAGTGATCTACTTGGTTTTAATAACTACCTCAGATCGATTGCAATGATAGCTCCAATAGCGCCCTGCATGCACCCTCTTGCAATGTGACTTTGCAGCTACTCACACCAAGAGGCGGAGCCATCTTGCCCCTTACATTTGACCTGGTCTAGTGACTTGCTTTGACCAGTACAATATAGTAGAAGGGACAGCGTGGCAGTTGCTAGCCTGGACCTCAAGGTGCCTTGGAGTCTCTCTTTCTATCTCCAGCTTCTCTGCCGTTACCATAACACTCTGAAAACATGTCCCATGGGCCTGCTGGAGACTGGGATAGTAGAGCAAAGCAGAGTCAGCCCAGTGGGACGAGCCAAGGTCCCAGATTTGGGAAGGGGTCCAACCAAGAGTAGTGCATATATGATTAAGACAGTATTTATTCAGTCAAGGGACAAAGGTTGGTATAGCTAGAGGTTCAAAAACTCATTATTATGTAGTACTATTTTGGAACCTTGAACCACAAAGATAGAAACCTTTGATTTATGCTGTGTGACATTTAATCATGCAATGTCCAAGGATGTGACTTAAATATTTTCCCAGGTATTTCATCCCTTGCAGCTCAGTGCTGTGTGTAGTCATTGAATAGGCTCAAGTTTTGAATTGGTAATTTGAGCATCCGTCCCTTCTTTCTGAACATGAATGCTGGTAATTTTTCTTGAGGCTGAGGGCTTGCGTGGCATTTGCATTTCTCAAAAGGGAGTGGTTTACATGGAGAGAATTCTGCATCGGGACTGCCAGGCTGTTGGGAGACGAGCCCTGGCCTGTGCTCCCGGCAGGTTTGCTTTCTCACAGCGGCTAATCCAGGGCCCGTTTGATCTCTTTGCCACGGTCCTCAGAGTGAGGGGTGGCCCCAAACTTTAGCAGAAAAGCTCTGTTCTCCTTACTGCTTACTTTTTAACAGACTGATTCAGGGCTCAACCAACTTGAAGCAAGCAAGCAAACAAACAAACAAAAAACATTCACACACACGTCCACACTTTACCAACATACGAGGGAAAAAGTTCAAATCAAATTTACACCTGGGTATCCAAAGGCAACCGAGAACCTTTTGGGTATTTTGACATCTTCTGGCATAATTGGTAATTATCGATTTTTAGTTCAGCCCTTTATAATTCCCTCAAAGCTATCACATCATGCAATTTCTCTGAGAATCTAGAATTTATAATACAGGTGTGCGGAAACCTGAGTTTCAAAGGAGGTCACTGTCCTTATGAAAGCAAGTGTGTGTAGTTTCAGAAGCAAAACCTCATACCGCTTTCCGGGTCTTGGCAACGAAAGGATTAGAAATCTTAACGTTGTTCAGAGCCGTTGGTGTTAGATTCTGCCAGGCTGGCTGTGGCCATGGCTTTCAGAGGGCTGAGCCTCTTATCTTCCACCAACTGGGAATAGGAATTGACTGAGATATGGGGTAACCCAAATTTGAAATGGTAATAAGGTTATAATTACCATATGGTCACCCTTGTTACATAATGTAGGCCAAAAATGCCAGAGAACAGATCCCTTAGCCCCAGAAAAGCATTATAATCAAGAGAACCTCATTGGTTTGGGACGATGTTCCCTGTCACAAAATCCACAGTACTGGCCTCATTTCTGAACACTAGTCAGTAACCCAACTGCTAGACATGCTTCCTCTCCAGGGAAGGAGGGCAAGGGAAAGAAGCAAGTCAACATCTATCTTTGTCCTGTGAAGGAGCCACGGTCAGTGGCCTTCCTCTTGGATGAAAAGCAACCTGTTTTACGTTTTTATTCTCCAAAGCTCTTATTGCTAAGGGGAGAAGGATATGAAAAGGAGTTCCATCCAGAACCATAGCTCAGAGCGCTTCCGGTTCCGTTTATGATCTCGGATGATTATAAGATGTTCCTTCATCCATTCATCCTCCAAGCTGGATGGATGAACTGGCATAACAGGAAAGGATGAGGTTAGTAGGTTGCTGCCTCGACAGAAAATCTTACAGAAGCAAGGTTGTCCTACATGGAGGCTGTGGCCATCGACCTACATGGAGGCTGTGGCCTGGAACCTTGGATGGTAGTGGCAGTTAAGTCCTTTGATGTGGGACATAACTGTTCCTTTGAAACAATTACAGTGCATTCCACTTTTTAAGAGGAACACAGCAGAAGGCACAGCAAGTCCATACCCATCCTTGCTTACCAGAGGAAATGTTAAGCTGGTGAATATTTCTACAGCCCCTCTAGCTGTTACTCCTTTAACTTCTGCACAGGACTAAACAAGTGAGAACAAAATCTGAAAAAAATGTTGGTGTACACACAGATCCTGTCTCCTGTGATAAGTCAGAAAGGAGAGGAATTAAGGAGAATTACGCAAAGGCAGCCATTAATTTTTAATTGTGTATTTTATTGAACTAGAATTTATTAATAAATTATGATAATATAAGTGGATTTTGACAAATGAACACATTGATATCACAATTATTCAGTTGGTCGTTATTTTTAAGTGCTCAGATTTCTAAAAGTAATGTTAATGTGCTAATCTAGATTCTCCATTGTTTTCAAGTAAACCTATAGTTTCTTTTCTTTTCTTTTTTCTTTTTCTTTTTTTTTTTTAAACTTTTGAAGGCCAGACCTTGGGGAAGTTGGTAGGCAGAGGAGCGGTAGCAGCCTTCTGTTTCTCCAGTCAGGGTGTTTCATGCGTCTGAGCTAGATAAGAACCCACACTCCTGAAGGAAAGAAGATTCCTGGGTAAACTAAATTTTCTCTAACTTTTGGTATCATGGGAATCTTGAAGCAACTCATTTTTAAACATACTCTTTGGAATTTTTTAACTGAATTTTCAATCTTCTTTATCGGACCCATTTTTCCCTGCCATCCTATTATGATAACAAAAACCACCATGGCCTTTGTAAACCAGCCTGAGGGAGTCCGAATGCTACGAGTCTCACAAATAAATATTTTTGACATGTAATTTTTATTCAGAGTGGTACCGAAATTTAGACAGTGCTTTTCAAGTCTTAAAACATCAGACTTGAGAAACTTACTGAAAACTGAGCCCTTCTCTGACACCAGGTAAATTAGGATCCCTGAGAATCTGCATTAGACCTAGGGGTTCTGAAGCCAGGAGTCCTGAAACACACTGTGAGAAATGCAAGAGGAGCTAGGCAATCGGCCGAATGAATGCCCGGTAGTGCCTACAACTGTGCAAAATTATTCCTTTTTTCCCCCCTTTTTGATTCTATCAGCATCTCTTTAATGGGCAGGCTCTGAGCTTGGTCAGCGCTCCAGTCCACAGGGATCAACTTGCAACCAGTAACAGGAGGCAGGTTTGCGCAATTAACAGCAGAGCTCAGTCCAGACTTTGTCATTTACTGGTTATCTTACTTACCTTCTCTGTGACTCAGTTTTTCCATCTGTTAAAATGGGAGTGACACGTTTGGAATTTGCTAATAAATTTTTCTAAAGGTTATCATGACTTGGGGGCAGGGAGGGGCAGTGACACAGCCTACCTCATGCTGGTGTTGCAAGGATGAGACAAGTTTATAACGTCTATCCTCACGATATGAAAATTGTCCTACTAGCTAAAATTTATCTATAACCCCCAAATCAATACTTGTGACCTGTTCACGGTCATTTGAAGACATGCACAGTGGTGAAGAA
The DNA here is from genome assembly GCA_004026545.1 of Mormoops blainvillei. Lineage (NCBI taxonomy): Eukaryota > Metazoa > Chordata > Mammalia > Chiroptera > Mormoopidae > Mormoops > Mormoops blainvillei. The sequence goes on along the minus strand of PVJD01019038.1, from coordinate 3,018 downwards.
TTTGTGTCCCCATGCACGGTTCCCAGCAGAGGTGGGACAAGGCCACACTCTGCCTTCTTGTTTCAGATCTCAAAATATAAACATGTGCCCTTTCTGAAGTCTGTTTACTGCCCTGTTTTCACATTTTTGTGCTTTTTGTTAGTGATTCCGTTGTTTATAATGACCCCCAAGGAAAGCGCTGACAAGTGCTATCTAGTGTTCCTGGGGCAAAAGACTGTAATGGGCGTTACAGAGAAAGTAGACGTTAGATAAGCTTTGTGCAGGTACGAGTTAGAGTGCCGTTGGCTGTGAGTTCATTGTTAACGAGTCAACCCTGTCTACCAAACAAGATGTCTTCAAACAGACAGAAACACACATAACACACGCAATATACTGATCGGCTGATGAAAATGTGACTAGAGGCTTGCACGAGCCTAACCCTGAATCTTCCCTAGGAGCAGCAGGAGTGTTCGCTGAGACTTTATAGACTGTAACTTCCACAAATAATGAGAATGCATTGCATGTTACTTAAACATTGTCAGGCACAGAGTTACTGCTACAGAGGTGTTTGTTAATTGAAGAAGTCCCCAAATGAACTGACAGAGGAGCCAGATTCCACCTGTACAGAGCTGCACAAGGAGCCCAGAGGTAAAAAGGTAGGCTAGGTAGCACCAAGGTCCTTCCAAGGAAAGTCCGAGATCCAAGGAAATTAGAGGTCAAGGCAGATGTGGAGCATGGGGTTCCCTCATGTGCAAAGCCTTTAACAAGGACTAGTGCTGCTTTAAGTGACAGAGGTGCTGCTGGGAGGGGCAGTGTGGTGCAGTGGCCTGGTCCCAGGTCCTGCTGAGCACCTGAACCACTAGCAGTGCTTTGGAAATGTTTGAGGAAGTAGATTCCCAGCCTCACCTCAGGTTCGGAGTTTTCAGAAGTGGGACCAGACCTGTGTAGCCTTAAGCTGCTTCCCAACACCAGTCTGACAGCAGCACTGGGAGCCAGCAGCATTGGGTGATAGAAAAAAACCCATCCTTTGCAGTAGGACAGCCGTGGGTTTGAATCCAGCTACTTGACCCTGGGCAAGTGATTGAATTCAGTGCCCCTGGGTTTCATCAACTATAAGGTGAAGATGATAATCTCAACCTTGAAGCATCGCTGCTGAGAAAAAACAAAAACAAAAACAAAACAGAGAATGTATGTAAATCTCTAGATCTAATGCCTGGGGTATTGTAGCTATCCAATACATAAGGCTTCTGTTGCATTGGTTTATCCCCAACTGCTGTTTCCATGTTTTTTTGTTTTGTTATGTTTTGCTTTTTGCTTGTTTGTTTAAATATGAAACGGACCCTCTCTCAGGAAGCACTGGGTTGTTCTCCAGCAGTGTGGAGGATTTGAGAGACACCCCCCAACCCTCTTTCCCTCCTCCCACCCACTGGCTGGGCTTACACATCGGGTTGTGGCACCCACGGAAGAACTGGGAACACCCACCTCATCTCACTGTCCTCCCAGTTTTGGCAACTGAGGGAAGAAAGCCTCAGTGCTGATTAAAATGTGAACAGAAAGGGAGAACTAGGCTTCCTGGGTCTGATGTCAGCTGTTCTTAGCAACTTGATCTGGAGCCCCTAGGGTTTTGCAGACATAACTGGTGGACTGAGTAAATGCAGACGGGCCAGATGCTTATCGCGGGCACCAGAGCACAGGTGGCCACCGGCCTCAGCTGCATCTACCACCAGCTGAAGCTTCCTCCAGAGTCATCTGCAGGCCCTCCAGGCCCCATCTGTTTGCTGCTGCCCAGGATGTGGGTCTCCAGAGCCCCGAGCCACAGGACAGCTCAGTGTTGCAAGATAAGCAATAGCGTGAAGATCCTGCAGCTTTTCATTCCCAGCATTTGCTCAAGCCTGTCTCCCTCCCCATTCCTTCCCACCCTCTTCCCCAACTCCTACCCTATTCCAAAGGTACAGTGCCTCTCTGGTTTGTTTTAGGGCACTCCAGCCCTTGTCATTCTTGCATTTGCTGGATCTTGGCTAAGGGCTCGGCAAGCAGGAAAGCCTCCTTCCTAGTGGCAAGGCCAGAACCTCTGATGAAAGCAACTTCCTTCTGACTCTTCGGTCGTTGATTGCAAAGAAGAGTTCGTTCCCTTGATTGCAAAGGAAAGTTTGTTCCCTGGCAGACGGAGATGAGGCCCCACGTGGTTTCCCTTCTGCTCCTCTTGACCAGGTTTTGCTCCAATCGGTGTCCAGGCTTGTTGAAATTTAGTAATGTCCATGAGAAGGCAAGACTTATATGATCATTCATCAAAGTGCTTTGAAGTCGAGTAGGGTTTTCCTAAACTTTCAAGTATGTTCTACTGACATCTTCGGCCCTGATTGAAGAATGAGGTCAGCTATGTAGGAGAGGGGAGAGTTAAAAGGCAGTTCACTAACACATATATTACCTGACATCTCTTGAGTGCTGACTCTGTGTCAGGCACTGTCATGAATGAGTTAACTCATTTAATCTTTTCAACAACCAAGGAGCTAGGAACCATTAGAATTTAGGTACCGTCCTGATTTTGGTGATGAAGATATGGAGACGTGGAGGTCTGAAGTAATTTGAATAAGAGCCTACAGCTTGAAAGCAGCAAAGTCAGGATTAGAAACCAAGCAGAATGTCCCCGGAGTTCAGACCTGTGGCCCTTGCACTGAGCTGGGCTCTAATGCAGTGTTTTTTGAGCTGACATACCATTGAGTCGTAGGGGTCGGGACACCCACAGGATAGTCAGGGTGACAGGCACCAAGTTCGAGGGGCACCCAGTTACCCAGTCTCTACCCCTCTCCCCAGTCCACCTCCCTGGGCATCTGCTGCAACCACAGTCCCACTTTCCTCTGTTATGGGGACGTCACATAAGCCCCTACTTGAAAGGGGGCCTAGGGGAGTGTGTAGCTCACCAGACTGACTTCCGTTAGTTGGGGGTAGTTGGGTGGTGTTCATCACTCCAACACTTAGCAAGAGACCAAGCGTGTGGGAGCTGCCTACCAGCTATTTGTTGAGCAAATGAATAATGCC
>PVJD01019037.1:0-12777 GCA_004026545.1 Mormoops blainvillei | reverse complement strand
AGAGTTTCCCCCAGCCTCTCACATCCTCTTTCAGATTTATTTACTTAAGTCACAAAGGATAAACCACGAAGGAAGCCGCCCCCAACCTTCAAGACCAAAGACATTCCTATCATCTATGACACCTGCCCCCATTAGCTGCCCCTGTCCATCTCCCTCACTTGACCCTCCCCTGTGACCCTCCCCACCGCGAGGACTCTGTGAACTGGCTTCGCATTGTGTGTCCTGTCTCCACAGATGGCACCGGGTCCCCCGCCCCTGGGAGGCAGCTTCCCCTCTCTGCTCCCCACACTTCAAATATAGATCAGGGCTCACAATTTAGATCTGAGATCACCTGCTGGTGACCTGTGGGCCATACATAGGGGTCGATACACTACATACAGACAGGCTTTTCTTATAGTGTTTTTAAAGTTGGAATCAGTTGCTAACATTTTCAAGCGAGGAAATCTCCTTGTAAAAATATGAAGGAAAAAGCAACTAGAATTCTGGCTTCTCTTGAAAGAGTCAAAAGACAATGTTCTTATTTCTTTACAGCATCAATCAACTACAGTGAGTAGCAGCCGCCCCCTTTAAACGGAGCAGGTGCCCTCCAGGTAAACATCGCACTGGTCATTTGCCTATTTGGCGTCAGGTTCATTCCCTTTCCTTCTCTTGCTCTGACCTGTATTGGCTGGGATTGACCTCTGAAAACTACATTTCCCAGGACCCTTTGCAACTGGCTTCTAGCTAGGCGTGGTCGGTGGGAAGCACTGTGGGGAGATGAGTGGGCAGGAAAAGGGGAGAGGCCAGGGTATTTCTTCTCTTTCTCTCTCTGCCTAGAATTCGCCTCTGGCTTTGGTGACATTTGCACACTGGGGCCAGATCCTACCAGGCAGGATCTTGGCTCCTACTTCGAGGTTCTGGCTCCTGTGCTCTGTTGACACCGCCCTTCCCTCTCTTTGTCTCTCCAGCTCTCGGGATGCTAACGGCTTTTTGTCATTAATTTCTGGGTTGCGTCACCGTTCCCTATTTGGCTTTTCAGCTCTTCTAACAGCTTCGGATAAAATTCCCTATATTAAATTCCCTCCACTGAAGTTCCTGGTGCGGGTTCTGCTTTCCCAGCTGGTCCCTGATGGATACGGTCGCGCCGCCTGCGACACGCATCTACATTACCCACTCCCCTGTGGCCATTTGAATGTTATGACTCTTGTCAGATCAACACTTATGTCCCTTGTGGAACATTCATTGAGATCCTGCTCTGTCTGACCTGGCTTCAGGCAAAGAGGCCACAGAGATTCAAAACACAATCCCTGCCCTTGAAAAGCTCACAGTTGGTGGCAGATTTGGATGTGTTAACAGAGCACAGTAACCTACTGCGAAAAACAGATGGAAGAGGTGGTTTAGGGCTATGGGAAGGGGCATTGCCCTCTAAATATCATGGCCTGGAGAGAGAGAGAGAGAGAGAGAGAGAGAGAGAGAGAGAGAGAGTGTGTGTGTGTGCACGTGCAAATTTAAAATAGCTCCTCTTTGCCTACTGTATTCAGGAAATTGTCTCCAGAGACTTGGGGAGGATTCCAAGAGGCAGCCTTTTCCATCAGTGACCCCCAAGGGCTTATCCTGGACACTGAGGAGGCTGGGGAAGGAAGGCCCACGCAACCAAGAAATGGATGACAGAGAGTAAGGAGGAAGGAAACCAAGACTGACTATGTGAAAGCGGGAGGGAGGCTAAGGTCAGTTCAGCCTTTTGGGGAGGGAGATGAGGAGCCGGGACTTCTTCAGCAGCAGGAGGACCGCCGCCACACAGCAGCCTCTGGCCATCACATTGTCCTCAGCTCCTTCCAGGGCAGAGCAGCCCTCTGCTCTCGTCCTCAGTGGGGATGTGTGTGGATACTATCCTCAAAAGATAGCATGCAAATAAAATGTGAACAGGTTCCAGAAAGACTCGAAGTCCTTGAATACACGCCTCTAACAGGCTCTGGAGGGACGGATGGTATGCCTCGAGCAGGTCCCGAGTCTGGGCAATCAGGAGGGTGCCAGGGATTCCCGGCAGGGCGAAAACCCAGGGTCACTCTCTGCAGGGTTGACCTAGAGGCTGGTGAATGGTTTCCAAGGAAAAACATAGCACCTTTCAGAAGCCCCCCAAGAGCTGGCTATGGTCCCTTTGTTTTTAGTCCAAGTGATGATGCCATGTCTGTCTCCCTGCCCCATGGCCTTAGGTCCCTATTCTTCCACTTCCACTGCCCCTGTGGTGAAAAGCAGAGGCGTCACCTCCTGATCTCATAGCTCACACTTCCCATCCAACCGGCAGTGAAGCTTCCTGATAAATCAGGCAAGTCGATGGTGGACAGCTCCTTCTTCAGGGTGGCCATTCCATACTGGCGGGCTGGGGGCAGACAGAGGGAGTTAGCTCACTCAGTTGGAGGTAGGTAGGCATAACAGTTGAGCGACCAGGCTTTAGAATCACAACGACTGGGGCTGAATGCAAGATTCGCCATTTACTATTGGTGTAATCCCAAGAAAGTCCCTTAAATTCCCCCAGCCCTCGTTCCCCCACATATAAATGATAATAATAATAACAATAATACCAACCTGAGCCCGAGAATGAAATTAGATCATGAACTCAAAGTGCCAGGTAAATGGCACTCATTGTTACTTATCCATTCAGCTAGATTGCGGAAGCAGTGATGGAATACAACGGGAACTCGGAGGAGCCATTTCCTGCAGTGTGGTCAGACCTTAGCGTTTTTGGATATGTTAACGGACCACAGTAAACTATTATTACTGGGGTGGGGCGGGGAGAAATATGCCAACAACGCAGATTCCCAGGCCCAATTCAGTCAACCTTGGGTGGATCTCCAGAATTGTGTCCCAGCAATTCTAATACGGGTGGTCTACAGACCACCCTGGGGAAAATGCTGATTTAGTACTGCCCTTAACCTCTGGTCATTTACACTGAGGAAACTGAAGCCCAGAGGGTGACATTCTCAAGGTTCCTAAGCCAGGCAGCGTCACAATCTAAGCCTGTTTTTTTTTTAAATCTTGGTTACGCCACTCTGGTAGGCAGCAATGGGCCCCAGAGGAATGACCAAACCCACTTACCGTATTCCAGACCTTTTCTGGTGATCCTGGCCACAAAACCAGGGTTCAGAGCCCCTTCTCCAAGCCTGGAGACCTCTGCCAGCAGCAGTAGAGCCGCCAGCACACAGTATGGTCTGGCCATCATCTTGTCCTCAGCTCCTTCCTGGGCAGAGCTTGGTCGGGGTCTCTTCGTAGCAGCCTCCCTTACTGAAGGTGACAGCAGAGGCTGAGATGCTTATAAAGCCAGGGGTCAGATGAGGAACTGAGGCAGCAGGGAATGAGGGCGGGAAAGGCTCAAGGCTTTGGGGCAGCCCAAGTTTCAGCAACTTGAGCTGGGAAGAGGTTGCTTATGAAACCAGTTGTGGTTTATTTCTGGCCGGAGAACAGCAGCAGTGGTGCTGCAATTTCTTGCTTCTTTCTCTTCCAAGCACTGCTTGGGGCCAAAGGAGCCTCCCCACCACGCCTCTCTGCAGCTGAACACCTTCCATTCATTCCCCATTATCTACGGACTGAAACCTAAACCCCCAACCTAGCTGTGAAGGCCACCACAGCTTGGCTGCGATGCCCGCCTCCAACCGGACCTTCCACTGCCCCGGCCTGCTGAGCCTTCGCTCTGGCTCTGCCGGATGGAACCCGTTGTTCTCCACTTACATCAAGCGACGCCATCTCCATTCAGTCCACAGATACAGCAAATGGGTTCTGCAACTCTAGGCTCCAGAAACCTTTAGATTTTTTCTTACCTTCATCGTTTCTTAATCAGCTTTATTGAGGTATACTTTGTATTCGATAAAAGGCACACATTCAGAGTTCAACGAGTCTTGACCCATGTCTACACCCAGGTAACCATACCGTAATCAAGATAAAAACCATTTCTACCACCCAAAGAAGTTCTCTTGTGCCTCTTCCCAGTCTCCGTCCCATCTCTTACTCCAGGAAACCACAGATTGCCTTCTGTTACCATTGACTCATCTTGGCCCTTCTAGAACTTCATATAAATGGAGCCATCCAGTATGCATGCTCTTCTGACTGGTTTCTTTCAGGCAGCATCATGTTTTGAGACAAATCCGTTTGCTTTGTGTATCAACAATCCATTCCTTTTAATTGCTGAGTAGTTCACCACACAGCAGTGAGAACAATTCCTTTGTTGTACTGTATTTTACATTTTCTTCAAACAGGAAATACATTCATGGCTCAAAAACCAATCAATGATAAGACGACATGGAAAACCTCAAGCTCACCCCTCTTCTGCATCTTTCCAGTTCCTATCTCCCCTTCATCAAATCAACATAAAATTCCTCGGTGGTAAGTGCTAGGAGACATGGACGGTGCTCTGAGAGTTTATATTCTAGGGCTTATGGCAACACAGAGAGGGAGCAATGGAGATAGTGGAGGTGCTCGAGCTTGGTTTTGGAGTACATGTAGGAGCTTGGCAACTGAGTGAGTGAAGCTATCATAGGCAGAGAGACTAGCACAGGCAAGGAAGCCCGAGAGAGCACTGCACGTTCGAGAAGGCATGGAGAAACGTGGGAGAACCGAGGATGAGGAGTGCAGACGGTGGAGAGGTGGTGGAAGAAGAGGAGGCACAAACGTGGGCAGGGCTCTCCCCTTGAAAGGCCTCGTTATTCAGTCCCTGGAGTACGCACATGGAACAGCTTTCATTTCCCGGTAATCAACCCTCCTTACGCAGTCTTTAATTCCCCTTTTCCCTGAACGGTAGGCTCCCTTCACAACATCTCAGCCCTGACTTCATTGCTGTCCAGCCGTGCTTGGTTTAATTTAACATTGGACCCTGTCCGTGTAAAAGCTCACTCTCACGTGCTTACCGTTTTCCCTCTAGCCCATGCAGTCTCCCATTGTTTTCATGGCTTGGAGCAAGAAAGCATGTGTGTTCATACGTGTGCATGCAGGTATGTGTGTGCATGCGCATGTAGGGGTGGTCTTCTCTCTCAGGCACCCCTCCCTCATCCCTGCTCTGTTTTGATGTCGCCTGGGGGCGGGGGGTTGGTATCCTCTGTGTTTATCTCAGCAGTGGTGAGGTGGCCCTTGCTGAGGGTCGTTACCACTCACCAATGTCTGTTGGAGCCCCCATCAATTCCAAGCACCTCTAGGCAAAGATCAGTCCTTGGGAGAACCATCCTCTACCTGCAACCCCCGGTTTCATGTCCTCAACCCTAGGTCTGTGGCCAGAATTGAGTCCAGTTTTCCACCCCTTTGGAGGATGGCACCTCAGGGAGGTGGTTGGTCCTTGCCTCTGGTTCATCTCCCTGTTGCACGTGGTGTCCCTCGCTGATGTGCTTTTCCCTGCTCTGGGCCACCAGGGCCACGCAGCAAGCCTGGGCTCAGCTGGTGACCAATCAGCAAATGAGATGTTAGCCTGCCTGGTGCAGAACTCCTACGTTTTTAGGAGCAGTTCTCTTGGGAGCTCTTCTGCCTGTGACTTCTTTTAGGGGAACCGACCAGTAGAGAATGGTTTCCTGTCTCTCATAGGATGACGTGGGGAAGGGATAGCTGAGGGTCTTTCTTTACAACTTCCAGTGAATAATTTAATCAGGAGAGTGGTCAGGACGCCAGCAGCGGTTGGGGGATGGAGCAGATCTGCATTAAGGAGGTCCGGAGGATTGGCTCCCAGAATGATTTAGGGGGCCGAACACACGGCCTGTATGCAAGTGCCAGGGCCGCCGTAACAGGGCACCACAAGCGGGGTGGCTTTGACAACAGAATTTCAATTTCTCACACTTCTGGAGGGTAGGCGCATGAGACTGGGATGTTGGAGGCATTGGCTCCTTCTCAGGGCCACGAATAAGAGCCTGTTAGGGTCCGTCCCCCTCTTGCACTTCTGGTGGTTTGCCGGTAACCGCTGGCATTCCTTGGCTTGTGAACGCATCACCCCGAATTCTGCCTTCATTTTCACATGTTATTCTCCCAGTGTGGTGGCTGTCTCCAACTTTCTCCTTTTATGAGGATGTCAGTCAAGTTGACTTAGAGGCCCGCCCTAAGGACCCATCTTAACTACTTATATCTGCAATGACCCTATTTCCATACAAGGCCACATTCTGCTAGGAATGAGGATGGCGGGTAAAGCCAAGGCCATGCTGAAATTTGAGTCAGGGTCCGTGTGGCTGTTTCTTCATGAGCCTGTCTCTTACCCCCAAATGCGAACATACTATCAACTTTGCAGGGTTCTTACGGGGATTAATAAGATAGCAGTTGGAAATGTGCTGAGTGCTGAGCCTGGGCAGTGAGGCCATCCCCATCGGGACTGTCCCCTGAACTGGCTTTCTGCAATATCAGGTTTTGCCAGAAACTGAAACCAGAGGTAGAGAAAAACTCCTCATTGCAGCTTTGACCTCTTTGGCTGAAACTTGAGGTCAGGGATAGGAAACTGGAAGCGCATACTTCTAAACTCAAGAGCTCTGCGCCGAAAACATGCCTTCACACTATTTTTACAAGACCAGTGGGTCCTCCAGGCATCTCGAACATGTCTGATTTGATGTTCCCTGGGATTGCGCCCCCCGCACCTCCACAACTGCCCTTCACCGAAAGCCCTCTTTCCCACAAATAGAGAGCTCGCTCCCACCTGGGAACACCCAGCCTTGGCATGTTTTCTTCTCTCCGTAGGTGGGACCGCTTGACCTCTATCTCAGGTCCACCCCCCGCCCCCGTCTACATAGATTTTAACCTGAAACAGGAGTCTTCATTGTCCAATCAATTCCATTTATCTGTTTCTTCCAGGACTAGGCTGAAGCTCTAGCTTACCTGACTAAAAATTATCTTGAGAAGCAATATTGGTACATCATAAAAATGGTACAAATGCTACAAAAGGGTGAAAATAACTCTTCCTTCCGCCCCTGTCCCCAGTCCTTCAGCTCTCTTCCCCAGAGACAGTGTCTTTCTCATGTTTCCGGAAGCACTTAGTAACCAAAGTACCTGGTGACCACAAAATCACACCAGGTAACTAACACAAGTTCTTACACCTTGCCTTTTGCACTTAACATTAGACTTTCGGCATGGTTTCATGGCAAAGAAAAAAAAAGTAGATACAGGAGACATTTAGAAACTTAAGAGACTTCAGAGAGCTTGTCGGGATCCTGACACAAACCAACTTAGTAGGTGAAAACATTTATGAGACCATCAGGGATATAGAAACATTGATTGGATATTTTGATGGTATTGATGAATTAATTTTAAATTTTAAGGCGTGACAATGGTATTGTGGTTATGTAAACAGTTCTTACTTTTTCGATAGCTCTATTGAATCACCTGTGGATGAATGTTTGAGAAGTTCAGGATCTTCTTTAAAATGATCCAGTGGCAGTGGGTGGGGGCAGGCAGGGGTTGGATGAAGTGAGAGTGGCCATTGTTAGTGGCTGAAGTTAGGTAATGTTTACATCCATGGGAGTTTATTATACAACTCTCTCCTCTGATACATCCTGAAAATTTTCATAATAAAAAGTAGTCTGTCTTAAATGTTTCCAGCTGCTCAATTTTTGGCCAGTAGTTTATCTAAGTTTGTGTCTCAACAGGAAACGGAAGACACATTTAAGTTGGGACAATTAAAGGAGGGTTTATTTACAAAGGGGCAGTTTTCAAAGACGTGGGATAGGTATAAAGAAACCACAAGGAACCTGGAGTTGGTGACAGCAGAACTGTTATGTCCCCAGGCACAGAAGGAGAAGGGAGAAGCAGTCACTGGACTGGAAGAAGAGAGTTTTATAGAAGCCTCCTGTAGGGAATGCTCCCCTCTTCCATCTCTTGTCAGGCCCACTGGGAAGCCAGAGGATAAGGAGCCCATTGGTGGTCAACTGATGCCTTTGTTGCCTTTTCATTGGAACAGCAAAGAGAAGAGTAACGACTTGCTATCTCTTTCTCATTCTTTTCTAAACTCATGGTAAACAGGTTTCACCCCCACCTCTTTAACAAGGCTGTTCTCATTAAGGTCACCTATAAACTCCACCATCCCAAACCCAATGGCCAGTTCTCATTCCACATCTTGGTCCACCTCTCAGCAGCATTTGGCACAGTTGACCCATTCGTCCTTGAAACATTTTCTTCATCTGGCTTCTGGGACAGTCCCCTCTCCTGGATTCCGTCCCACCTCATTTGTCATTTCTTCTCTGGGTCCTTTGCTGACACCTGTTCCTCTCCCCAGCCTCTAAGTGTCAAAGAGTCTCAGGCTTCAGCCTTGGCTTTCCTTTCTTCTCTCACTTCCTAGGTGACCTCATCAAACTTCTTGACTTTAAATATCTTCTACGTATAAAAGACCCCACATTCTATTTCCAACTCCTACCGCTCCCCTGGGCTGCAGACTCATGGCACCAAATCTCTGTCCAGCATCTCCTCTGGAACGTCTAGTAGGCATCTCAAATGACTCCATCATGCATCCATCCAGCAATTAAGCCAAATACTTAGGAGAAAGAAAGCTCCACTCCAATCCATTAGGAAGTCCTACCGTTGCTAGTGTCCAGAATCTGACCATTTCTCACCGTGGCCACTGCTTGTCCAAGCCACCACTGCATCTCTAACTTAGACTCTGGCAAATAATTTCTTAGTTAGTCTTCCTGGTTCTGCTCTTGCAACCCTGTAGCGTATTTGCCACGTAGCAGCCAGCGTCTTCCTTTTAAAAACATGAATCTGAGTATGTCACTGCTATGTCACTGCTTGGTTTAAAACACTCCAGTGGTTCTCCATATCTCTTAGGACAAAATCTACACCCCATGAGGCCTCGTACTGACCCAAGGAGAGACGTCTCTTCCATCTTAAGGACTGGCTATGCGGCCCGTTTGCCAAGAGGTGCCCCAATTTCCTTATTCCTTGCATTTTATTCGTAAAGAAATGTTGAAACTTGTGGGAAAGAGGCCAGTAGGCATTTCAGATTGAGAAAATTGGCATTGGATGGAGAAAATTGACATTGCTCTAATTAGGGGGCGTAAAAGACATCACGTATTCTTCCAGTTAGAAAAATTAGATTTTTAAAAATAATTTTTAATAAAATTTAGTCCTTTGGGTGGTTACTTCCTTGTCTCTATTTATAACACTTAAACACAGTATTTCACAATCCCAAAATTTATTTATCTTTACTAGGCCAATAGTGCCTCTGGTGCACTATGAATTAATTTTTTAAAAAACAGATTCTCTACCTATCATATGACTAGCATAGTTATTTTTAATGGTATTTCATGTGAGGATTTGGAGCAGTGTTTACTGTTCAATGTAAATATTTACATTTTTATGAGTTTTGTAAATTAAATCTGTAAACCTCCTTAGAGTTTCTTCGTCTTGGCTGGGGCAGAAAGTGGTGGGGAGGGAGATTCACAGAGTTGTACGACCATCACCTTTATCTAATTCCAGGATCTTTACATCACCCTCGAAAGAAGTACCCATAACGCGGCATAACCTAAAAGAGTTCTGAGCCTTTGTAACAATTCCGGACCTTTCCCATTTGGGTTTGGGCTGTAACGTTGCAACAGGACAACAGCCTTGCAAGGCTGGGTTCCCACAGTCCTTTTCTCTCTCCCTTATACCAACAAGCAAACTTGGAGAACCTGTTCCCGTCGAATTTTTCAGGGATGTGGACTAGCTGCTTCTGTCCACCAGTAAGGCTTAGCTGGAGTCAGGAAGGATAAAGATACATATATGAGTCGTACAAGAAAATCCTGCTGCATTTTGAGCTTAGGGAATTGAGAGAGGAGAAGGAGAACAGAGACACAGGTGAAAAAAGGCTAAGATATATTGTTTCCTTTCTGTGGACTTTCTTATTCTTATTTTCAGTTTCCCTTTCTGAACTGGCTTTTAGCAGAAACAGAGAAAGAGCACTTGAGGAAACACTGAGGGAGGAGGGGAATTGCTAACCCTGCTCCCGTTTCACACTCCGAAAGACTCTTGGACTAGCCTCTGCCCTCACCTGTAGTTTAGCCAGGACAACTGGACAGCTTGGGGTGGTGGTCAGGCAGAGCTCGGGTTGTCATAACAAAATATCATAGAATGGATGGTGTAAACAACAGAATTTATTTTCTCACAGTTCAGGAGGCTAGGAAGTTTAAGATCATGGTTGCCAGCCAGTTCAGTTTCTGGTGAAGCCTGTCGGATGGCTGTTTTCTCACTGTGTTTGCACATGGGGCACGGTGTGGGGGTGGGAAGAAACATCGATTTGTTGCTCCACTCATTCATGCATTACTTTATTCATTCTTGTATGTGCTGTGACTGGGGATCGAATCTGCAGCCTTGGCGTAGTGGGACGATGCTCTATCCAACTGAGCTACCTGGCCAGGGGTGATGTCCCTTCTTATAAGGACACTAATCTTGCTGGATTAGAGCTTTATCCTTATGACCTCATTTAACCTTAATTACCTTCTCACTCCAGTTACAACCACACTCAGCTTTAGGCTTCAACATATGAATTTTGGGACTACACAATTCAGTTGATAGCAAGAGACCTCGGAATTTAGTTTCCCCGAGCTGCCCATGGATCCTGAATGGGCTCAGCAGACCCAGACATGGCTGCGGAGCTAGCTGGAGAGCTTGCTAGAAGAGACCATAGCACCAGAGCAAGGTATCCGATCTGCCCTCTGCTTAAAATCTAGCATGTGTCATGGTGACTTGCAAATGTTTATTAAAAGAATCAATAGGGTTGTGTCTTCATTTGGGGGGTGTCTGAAGTTCTCTATCCTTCAGGAGTCATCTTTTCCTTGAACATCTCCTGACTATTACCAGCCCTCTTGTCTTCAGGAAATCCATTTGAGAGCCCTGTGTGCTCACGTGTTCCAACGGATCCACCCCATGGCTGTTCGTTGCATTTTTTTTCTCTGAAAGGCTCCATTGTTTATCTTTGTGGTTATTTCTGGCCACATATTCACCTCTTCTCCCAGTTGCTGTTTTTTCCCTAAACCATTTTGCTTCAAACATCCCTATAATCAGCTAAGTCCAGCACAGATTCCAACCTCTGACCTGATCTTGTTTCTGCGCAGAAGTGTGTGGGGCCGTGACCTCAGGTGCCATCAAGCTGTCCTCTAGCTCCTCCAGGTGGGCCTGCTCTCATTCACCCGGAGGATGTGACAACTTTCTGGGGCTTGATCATCTTCCGTCTTCCTTGGTGACCCACCAAGGGGTTCTCAAAATTGACCTGGGTAGCTAGATTGAATCTAAGGGTGGGAGAAAGGATAGGAGACAATAAGATGGTGGGAAGTGGGAGAAGATGGAAAGAGGAAACGGTATCACAACTTAACCCAACTTAACTCAAAATTCAATTGGCATACGAATCACCCAGAAGGCTTAATAAAGCACATATCTCTGGACCCCACCCCAGATTTCCTGATTCAGTAGATCGGGGTGGGGACCGAGACCTCTCATTTCTAACAAGTTCCTAGTTGGTGCTAATACTGCTGGCCGGGGACCACATTTTGAGGACAAATGACCTCGTCGAAAACCAGCTTGGAGACAGCGCACCTGCTCCAGATACAGTGTTTTGCTTCTCACAATGGGTAGGCAGATCCGCTTCTTCCAAAATATCTTTGCAGCCAACAGCCAAGCCCATCTGTTTGCTCATACAGCAGCAAGATGTCCAACAAATCCCTAAAGAAGCTAATGAGCAACTCGGATCTAAATCTTTATTGCCTGTCAGAGGAGAGGCATCCATGCTTGGTAATGAGCCTCTGGTCACCCCCCGGGCTCTCTGGCCGGAATAAAACACCTTGCCATCTAGCTGGCAAAGGCCTTCCTGGACGGCATGGGGCCAGAAAACCAAGCCACATTCTTCTGAATAGCACCTACTTACACCCGACTGAATTGGGGGCGCAGTATGTAGTTTCTACTCCCGGAAACCCGTTTATTTCTATCTTGCTGATGTGGAGAACAGGAGAGGATGGGCATCCCACGCTGCGCGAAGGCCCGGGATGAGAGCGTTACTGCTCCCGTTTACTGGTTCCATCAGGATTTAGTAGGCACCTGCCAGTCTGACCCTGAACTAAGCGGGAATATGCTAAGGGGGACCAAGGGGAGCTGGAGGGGCAATGATGACATGCAAGCAGGATCTGCTTCAAGGTGAGGTCTGTGGTGCAGCTCCCAGCTGGGCGCACAGTGGGGCCTCGAGAAATGTCAGCCTTGGTTATTATGGATGTGATTAAGGAAAGCATCCCAATCGCAGTCTGGTATGGAACTCTCTAGCTTGATGCAATTGACAGCCTCCTTCTGGGAGGAAATTAGCATTCCTGATAAATGCTTAAGCAATTTTCTGATAAACTTTAACAAGATTAAAACCTCTTTGGGGAAATCAGCTACCCAAACACTCAGCTGATTATCAGACATTCTTTGTCTTGTATTCATTTTAACAATGATAATCCAACCATTTTCTTTTCCTGTGAAATGTCCTTAACAAAAGAAAACTGTGACTTGGCTTTGTGGCAAGATTAAAATAAAACGTTGACATGTGGCTTCTAACGAATTTGTCTGAAAAAATTTAAAATAGTCATCATGGATATAGGACATGGAAATAGTAGCTAACATTTAAGTACTTGCTGCTTGCCAGATGTTATATGAAAGATTTTGTATAGCTCAGTTTACTTTGTCTTTATAAGAAGTTGGGTTATAATAGCCCTGTTTTACTTAAAGATGATCAGAGAGGTGAAGCGACTTGCTCAAGGTTACACAGCCAGTGAATGGCAGAGATGGGTGTTGAATCCAGGCCTGTCTGAATCCAGAGTTGGAGCTCACAACGGCTACACTCTTCTG
>PVJD01019036.1:0-12776 GCA_004026545.1 Mormoops blainvillei | reverse complement strand
TCATTTTTCTCTTTCTTTCGTGTGACCCTTTGACCTTTGCCTTAAAGCTTCCGTCCCCACTTCTCCCACCCCCACTAGTTAAATGTTGTGTCAGATTGTAGAGGGACTCAAGGCTGATACCAAGGATGAAATGAAATGTTATCTGCCCTGCTGCAGGTGTTGAGACGCTATCTGCCCTGACTTATGATGTAAATGCTTCTCTCCCACCTCTGTAAGCCCTTTTCGCACCAAATGTATACTACGCCTCCCAAAACCCTCCCCCACTTAACCCAGCATAAAAGGAATGCGGGGCTATTGTTCTGGGCTCAGAATTTGGAGTTTGTCTCCTCTGGGCCTGTGCATGTAAATAAAGATCGTGCTCCTAACCCCTCGGTGTCTGGTCGTTTCATTTTTCCGTAACAAGATTACTTAAAAGTTTCTAAATGGGGGCAAAAATTCTTCCAGGTTTGGCTCCTCTGTCTTTTGAGAATATACAGTCAGAAGGAGAATTTATAAAAAGATGGGAGGTTTCGGAGATGGTATTTTTACCCGGATCACACTGCCTCTGCCTCTCGCCTTAAACAGTAGCGGCTGGTGGGGCGGGACCTTCACAGGCGAGAAAGGCCTCGGAGACCGAGCTGAGGCCTCGGGAGGCCTGTGCGGCCAGGCGTGCCAGCATCTGCGGAGAGAGGCTCGGGCTACTCCTGCAGGGTGCTGGGCCCAGCCTCCCAGCACCTCTCGGTTGTTTTCAGTAACTTTAAAGCCATGGCAGTAAATCACAGCACCCAGGGGAGGACTTAACCAAAGAGTTTAATTTGCATCAGCATGTAGACATCTGCCCTTTTGCACATACACTTGTCAGCATAGCTCTTCATCCTCCCGTTGTCCCTCCATTGTCCTTGTTTGTTATTTAACCAGCCACGTGGGCTCTCTTGCTGGCCCTCAGATACATCCAGCTCACCCCTACCTAGGCCGCTGCCCTGCTTGGCGAGGTGTTCTCTAAGTCTTTTCCTGGCCCCCTGTTCCTCACTCAGAGACCTAATTGGAAGTGTGACCTTGGCCATGGCGCCTTTTCACACCAACCTAGTCTATCATTTTTCTATTTCCTAGCTTCGTAGCCTCTTTAGTTCCAGAATTGACCTCAGCTTCCTGGTAAAAGCAGACTGTGGCCCCAGATCTTGCAGGTGTATCTCAACTCCACCACTTATGTTGGATGTCTTCTGTTTGCCTTTCCAAGCCCAGCGCCTGTTCTCCTCCACTGCCCTCTGTGCCAGCCCAGCTCTGGGCTTCTTGCCTCTGGCTTCCGTTTCTTCTTTCTTCTGGTTGGGCTCAGCTCTGGGTGGGGGCGGGGGGAGGCTGGAGGAGAGCTCTCCGGCTCTCCTCCAGTGTAGCTCTCTGGCGATGGCCACGCCTTCAGCGGTGACGCTGTGCATCGAACCACCCCCTCCGTTTTCGCACCTGCTGCCTACACTGGGGTGGGCATGGACCCCTCTGTTTGTGCCCCGGGCACTACCCCTTGTTAGTATCCTTAAACACTTCCCACACATTTGTAAAAAGAACATTTATTGAATTCTCCTGAAATTACTCAGTTTGAGAATGTCATTTATATCTCGCAGAGGAAAATAATTTAACAACTAGAGGTAGTTAATTCACTTCCCTGTGCCTCAGTTGTTGCATCTGTGAAATGCACATAAGAGAATAGTCTTTATAGGGTTGTTCTGAGATTAAATGAATTAATATTTGTATAAATGCCTAGCAGGGCGCCTGGCACATGGTAAGTACTATGTAAGCATTTGCTGTTCTGATTGTTGTTGTTGTTGTTGTTGTTGTATGCTTGTTGACCCATACGTTGCTTCCCTTGGTCCTGCTAGCCTGCATGCTTCTTGGGGGCAGGGGTTCGGTCTTCTCGCTCCATTCCCAGGTTTTAGAACAATGCCTGCTCCATAGAAGCTTTGTATGTACTTGTCTGTGTACACAGGAGACTTAAAGACATTGTATTTATTTTTCTGGGGAGTTTATGTGAACAAGGATCATGCATCCTGTTTTAGCAACACTTGTAGTTACTCAGACCGCAGTCAGTGCCTGGATTATAGAAGGGAAATGAAACCGTGCGCCTGGTTCCAGTGAAGAATTGACAAATACTAGCTAGAAGACCCCTAAGCTAATTTTGTCCCATCAGTGATTTGCTTAGCAAGATTCCAGTGGCTGTAATGGGGTGTGGAGAAGCTGGGTAGTGTGACAGCTCCAGAATCAGACTTCTGGTATTTAAATCCTGGCGACTGCTGTCAACTGGCGGTGTACCTTGGTCGAGTTTTGCTTCCTCCACTGTCTCGTCTGTAGAAGGGGATAATCGTGGCCCTTCCTTCTGGTGTGATGAGGATTAAGTGAGTCAATACATGTCAGTCAATGAGTTCAGTGCTAGCTGTTATTATTTGACCTGTTCATTAACCTTCCAACAGAAATACCAAAAATTGTTTAAGGTGGAAAGATATACAATACATTGAGATCTTCTTTGGCAATAGAAAATGCATCAGGTGAAATACTGTTTAGATTTTTGAATTCTCTATTATTAAAAGTTAAGCTTTTGAAAAGCATCTTGGTAACAGATAGCTTAACTCTAGTCTTTATTTGCTGTCCTTAAGGGATCTGTAATGCATTGCAGCATATCCTTAAAGTCGCAACACGCTGAGTGGGCTGTGTCATCTTCGGTAGCTGATAACAAATTAGTTGCAAGTTAGCAAGTCAGCTACTGATTTCTGTGGGCGGCAAAATGTGTCTTGGTCCAAAGCACTTTAAGGGACAGATGGTTAAAGCGAATGTGAAGGGACTTGGCTTTTGCCCCTTGCTGGCCATGTGGCTTGGGTCGGCGCCTTTCCTCTGTAGACCTGTTCCCTATCGGTGGGCCAAGATACTGGGCTAGTGAGAAGAGGATTCCTCTCAGCTCTCGCAGTCTTTGGATCTGTGTTTTGAAGCCATCTGCAGGACAGTTTTAGCAGAAGGTCTGAAAAATCAGACTTGGTCGAGTGCCTGCGGTTCCTTTTTTCTTCTCCCTTCTTTGCCACATTTTCTCACCTTGAAGGGTGCAGACACTTGAGTCACCAAGGCTCTGCTGCCCTCTGCTCTCACCTGAATATGAAATTAGGGAGTCTGCTCTCCCCTAATTGAACCTGAGCTAAAGTATGCCTGGGCTGCCAAGCTTCAAGCCCCCACTTTTTAAGACCATCCTTGGGGCACTTACGTTTTAGAGAGCCGGATGCCAATAGAGAAGAATGACTTGAAGTATGGAGGGAAAATCCATTTTCTAAAGTGGATGGCTATTAAAGCATTCTCCTCTCTCCTTTGCCTATGACCTAGTTCTTTACCACTAAGCCAGGTCTCCCTGCAGGGTCTCCCAGAGTCTCCACGGTCTCCCATTTTGCTTCTGGGAGGCTCTCAGGACTCTGACACCTGCAAATGCAGAACCATCAGGAGGCATTGTCAGGGAGGTGAGAAAGCTGATAGTAAGGGTGAGGATATCCCCTTCCCATCCCTTTGGGCAAGCTCCTGGTCATCTCCCTCAGGTGGCATGGCCTAGGAGGACACCATGGGGCCCGCAGTACAGATGGCAGCACTGATAACAGCGGAAGGTCAGGAGGAAAGAAATCACCGCCCTGCGCCCTCTCCCTCATCCTTCATGTCCCATGTTCCCAGTTTCTGGAACGCCCTCCTACCAAGCCGAACTACATGTCACAAGGCACATAGGACTGCACTTTAAATCATGGTTCACTCTCATTTTTATGCAGTCCTTATTTCATTATCTTACTACTTTATAGTCATTGCTTGCTTGGATTTAAAGTTTGTGAAGTGTCCTTTGTAGAGTGACCAACCGTCCTGGGGACTGAGTGGGTTTTCCAGGACGTGAGAGGGATGTTAGGTGCTAAAACCAGGACAGTCCCCGGCTAGTAAGGATGGTTGGTCAGCCTTTCTTCAGGTCTTTTCTGTCTTGCATGGAGTTTCTCAATACATTATTTTTCATCTATAAAATATCTTGCCATCCCATAGCAATACCTTTTATCTACCCCAAACACCCGTTCCTGGTGACTGCTTCACCCTTGTCTTTCCTCTTCACTCCCTCGCCTTAGGCTCAGACCCAAGGCTGCGCGGTGAACGTGCCACCTTCCCTGGACCTTATGTGACATCAGTCTCAACCTCAGAAGGTCAGAGTGCTCAGAGCTGCTTCTGAAAGAAAATGGGGCATCATGAATTTGGGCTTCAAGGTTGTCTACTCAGTGTGTTCTGTGATTTCCTCCTCACCTCTTATCAGGATACAAGCCCCCGCGTCCATGTGACCCTAACGTTCCATCTTCTCAGCCTCCCTCTGTTTCTCCTGGCTCGACTGTCCTCTCCCAAATGACTTGGATTTTTCTCCTCAAAGCTGCTTAGTGCTATCCTCTGTGAAGCCATCCTGAACAAACCCTCTCCTTTGTTGCTCATCCTTAGCACTTGGTGCTTTTCAGTGTATTTGTCCTTTCCTTGCTACTACCCACTCATCCGAGTTCCTTATTGCTTATTAGATTTTAAGCACTAAAGGCAAGTCCCTTCCTTTCCTGGGACTTCTCCAAAGCTGACAACAAGCCATTCGCCACATGGTGACACATGGGTGTTTCTGACCAACAAATTGCTCATTTGGTCTCAGTCTTGGTCGGACGCCAAGGAGGAAAAATGAAAAGAAATGCTCCCTTCTGCTTCTTTCACAAGACGGATACAAGCGACAGGATTATCCTGGTTACCTCGTGATGGTGAAGTGATTGCACCATTATCCGGCAATCGTGTGGGTTCAGTATTCAAAGGCACAGCGAGGGAGCGGTGTGCCCGCTGGCCCCCGTGGAACAGGTTAGGTGGACGGGGACAGCGAGGAGGTGCAGGCTGTTCTCTGTTATGAAAGAGGAAGCGTCACTGGGTGTCAGGAGGGTGTGCGTTGACTCATGCAGGTCATGTGTGAATCTGGGCCACCGTGAAGTGCTTGTTCATGTTCTATTTATATGTTTAGGGTACTTTTAATTTTTTTAATGCCACTGTTCCCAATTGTGCCCCTTACTGGTTTGGAGGCTACAATAACAGCTGACAAATTGGGAACCCTTTGGTTTTAGTATCCACCGTCAAAATCCCCGGGATTCCCTGAATGATTTCTTTCCATTTAAAGGAAATTAAGGGCTACCCCCTCCTTTGCGCATCCCACATTCACTCACTTTATTTAGATCTTGGCTTCGATTACCCTTCTCTTGTGGTTGCCCCCGTGGGGTGGGTAGGGTCAGCCTCTGACCCTGGATTTGGCTCTGATGTGGAGACAAGGATGCCGCACATGCACAAAGAGGCTGTGAAGAGATGTATTTACTCCCAAGTTGAGGCTCTCTGTGGCGAGGAGGGCAGGACCGCAAGCAGTTCTGAAAATGGCCCGAGAGGGCAGGGAGGGGCATTGGCTTTGGCCTTTCCGATAGTTAAGGCTTTGGGCTAGCGCCAGGCTTGTGTAATTCGAGCTTCCCACCAAAGCCAAGAGAGGTGACACGTGGCTTTCCTACCAGCTTCACCTGACGTGGGCCAGGAGGGGAAGAAGGCGGCATGGGGCTTGAAAGCTGTCAGCAGTGCAACATCAAAAGTGGAGGAAGTCCTTTTATCACAGCCCTTTTCAGGAACCATTTCTCTCACCACCACTTGGCACGACCTGGTTTTATATTAAGAGTTTATCTGATTGCTGTTCTCCCAGTAGATTATAAGAGCTCTCTCTGATTTGTTTACCACCCCATTCCCAGGGCCAAGAATTGTACAGTGGAGGCTCTCAGTGGATATTTGCTGAAAGAACACTGTGCCGTGAGTGGATGCCACCTCCTGCCTGCCAACGGCGTCTCTGGCCCTTCCCTCTGTGATATCTTCCCTACTCCTTCTCATCAGTGGCTCCCAAGGCACTGAGCAGATTCTTATTTCTCACCACCAGTTTATTTATGTGGGCATCATTGTCAGAGTGGTGTTCGTTCCCCTCAAATTTGAAGAAGTGATTAATCTTGGGCATTAGCAGTTAGCCTCAGTATTTTCACTGGCCAAGAGTCTGTACTTTGGGATGAGATATACTTAGATTTATATCTGTGCTGCTGAATAATTGTGTAACTTTGCCCTGACCAGGGCTGCTTAGTTGGTGGGGCATCGTACTGCAAAGCGAAAGGTTGCTGGTTCGATTCCTGGTCAGGGCACATGCTTGGGCTGGGGGTTTGGTCCCCAGTAGGGGCGTGTATGAGGAGCAACCAATTGATGTTTCTCTCTTACATTAATGTTTCTCTCCTTCTCTTTCTCCCTGCCGTCCTCTCTCTCTGAAAATAAAGAAAATCTTTAAAAAATTGGGTAACCCGGACCATTTAGTCAATAATTCCCTGCATATATTTTCTTCATATGTAACATGGAGGTAATAAGAGAACTTAGCTCTTAAGCGGGGTGTGCATTATAGTGCCCGGCGTGTGAAAAATAATAAATATTAATTAATTATTAAAATTATCGGCCTTCTCATTCATTCATTCAGCTCCTGTTTACCGAGCGCCTCCGATAAGTCACGCGCTGTTTTGGGGGCTGAGGATCGGCAGCGAGTGGGCAAAGCCGACCAGAATCCCTGGCCTCACAGAGCTTAAATGACAGCAGGAGAGATGGAAAATAAAAAGATTAATTAGAAAAACACATACTCTGTTCGAGTGTGATAAGTGTCAAGAAGAAAAATAAAGTATGGTCAGAAAACAGTTGCAATTTTTAAAAATTTTATTAAATGTATTGACGAGACGTGGGCTAAGAACATTATTAGCCCACGTCTCGTCAGTAAATGTCTAACAATGTCTAAATCTGTATAATAACATAATTGTACAGATTTCAATTGTACAATTCTGTAATACATCATCTGTGATGTATATTACATTGTGTGTTCACCATCCAAAGTCAAGTCTCCTTCAGTCACTGTATATTTGACCTCCTTTACTCTCTTCTACCTCCCCCTCACCCCCCTTTCCCTCTGGTAACCACCATGCCCTTGTCTATGTCTGTGAGTTTTTGTTTGTTTGTCGGCTTATTGCTCTCTGTTCTATATCTCACATGAGCGAAAGCCTATGATTCTTGACTCTTTCCATCAGACTTATTTCACCTAGCATGCTAGTCTCAGGTTCCATTCCTATTGTCACAAATGGCCGTATTTCATCTTTTCTTACAGAGCGTATCCCATGGGGCATATGTACCACATCCTTTTTTTCCCAGGCCTCTATCACGGGACACTTGAGTTGTCTCCATGTCTTGGTTGTCATGAATAATGCTGCAGTGAACATAGGGGTATGTATATCTTTACAAATAAATGTCCTCAAATTTTTCAGGTAGATGCCCAGAAGAGGGCTTGCTAGTTCATATGGTAACTCTATTTTCAGTTTCTTGAGCAACCTCCGTACTCTTCTCCACAGTGGCTGTACAGTTTACATTGCCACCAGCAGTGAATGAGAGTTCTTTTTCCTCCACATCCTCTCCAACACTTGTTATTTCTTAGTCTTGTTGACACAAGCCTTTCTGACAGGTGTGAGGTGGTATCTCATTGTGGTATTGATTTAAGAGTTGCAGTTTTAAACAAGGTTGGCAGACAAAGACCTCAGTAGGAAGATGACACTTAAGACCTGAAGGAGATGAGAGGGAGGCAAGTGGCTAAATGGGAAAAAGACGTTATAAGCAGAAGTTACTGCCAATGCAAAAGCCCTGAGGCAGAATCATGCCTGGTATATTTGCGAAGCAAAAAGAGCCCGTAGAAGATGTGATCTAAGAGGTCACAGTGGCCAAGTCCTGTTGTGACCTCACTTCTATCCAAGTGAGAAGGGAAACCGCTGGGAAGTTGGCAGCAGAGGAGTTGTATGTTCTTTCTTACATTTTAACAGGATCTCTCAGGCTGCTCAGTTGAGACTAGATTTAAGGAGGAAAGTGAGGGTAGAAACAAAGACACCCGTCAAGAGGGTATAGCAGTGATTCAGGCAAGAGATAATGATGGCTTCAACTTCCAGTAAAGATGGTTGCATAGGTAAACACGGCTTGCCTCCTTGTACAAGCACATCAGAATTACCCCTAAATTATAGAATAATCGTCACTCAGAATTACCACAAATCAGGTTGAATGGAAGTCTGACAACTACAGCGTTAAAGAAACCATATCCATACACACTGGTAGGAGGGGTGGAGATGTGGAATGGGCTGGACCGACACCCACATGTAGTGGATAAAATTTCGGGAGGGATATCTCAGGAGTGAGGAGTCCCTGCCCAGGGTTCTAGTGCCAGGAAGATAAATCTCCATAACTTCTGGCTGCAAAAACCAGCAGGGACTCAGTCAGTGGAAGAAACTACAGGAGTCCCAAGCAGTTCCTCTTAACTGAGCCTACACACAGACTTACTCAGATTTACCACTTCTGAGCTTCTGCACCAGGGTAGCAGCTTGGAAGGCACCAGTGGCATACAGGGAGGAAGTGAGGGGTCTGGCATCAAGGCGAGAGCTGAGGGACAGCTTTCTCCCAGACAGAAATGCCATTGTTCCTTTTCTGAATCCTCTCCACAAACAGCCACAGAGCCAGCAGGCGTGTGCTGTATCTGAGACTCCATCAACCTGGCTAATACTATTGACCCCACCTTGGATATCCCCTGAGACCCTGTCCCGCCCAAACTGTCAAGAGAGACTTTTCCATATAAATGGCTGGTCTTGGTTCAGGCTTCACCACTTCCTAAATGCACTCAAACAATCAACAGCGACAATGTAAGCCCCCAGGCCTTGTACCTCTTGGTATGTGTCCCTTGGCCTGGCACTAGCAGCAGCCAGCCTAGATTCACAGTTTGGCTTTGCCTGGGAGTCTCCAAGCCCAGCACTAGTAGCAGCCATCTCAGTTTGCTTTATAGCCCAGGCAGGGTGGCTCCAGGCAAAACGTAGGTGGTGGCTGACATTGGTTGGCCTGCACCTCCTGGGAAACCTCAGAGCCGGGGCACTCCATAGACAGTTACAGACCACATCAGAGCACTACCACCCTGCCCCTGCACAGCTGATCCTCCACAGAGGTTGGTGGTCAGTGGTCACAGCCAGTCCTGACTGGCCTGGCTAAACCCCTCCCAGTGACCAGCCACCAGCAATCAAGGCTCACCTACAAAAAGAGGGCATAGTCAGCCCACACAAAGGGTACACCTCGAATACCCAGCTTGGGTGATAGGGGAGGATGTGCCACTGAACCTTACATGACACCTACTATATTAGGCCACACTACCAAGACAGGGAATCATAGCAGCTCTACCTAATACACAGAAATAAACACAGGGAGGCTGCCAAAATGAGGAGACAAAGAACATGGCCCAAATGAAAGAATGCATCAAAACTCTAGTAATCTATCAGATGCAGAGTTCAAAACACTGGTTATAAGGATGATCAAGGAACTTAGTGAGGACCTCAGCAGCATAAAAAAGATCCAGTCAGAAATGAAGGATTTGCTATTTGAAATAAAGAGCAATTTACAGGGAAACAATAGTAGAGTGAATGAAGCCAAGAATCAAATCAATGATTTGGCACATAAGGAACAAAAAACAACCAATTAGAACACCAAGAAGAAAAAAGAATCCAAAAAAGTGAGGACAGTGTCAGTAGCCTCCGGAATAACTTCAAGTGCTCCAACATTTGCATCACAGGGGTGCCAGAAGGAGAAGAGAAAAAAGCAAGATATTGGAAATTTATTTGAAAAAATAATGAAAGAAACTTCCCTAATTTGGCGAAGGAAATATACATGCAAGTCCAGGAAACACCGATTGTCCCAAACAAGATGGATACAAAGAGACCCACTCCAAGATACATCATAATTAAAATGCCAAAGCTTAAGGATAAAGAGAGAATCTTAAAAGGAGCAAGAGAAAAGCAGTTAGTTACCTACAGGGGAGTTCCCATAAGACTGTCAGCTGATTTCTTAAAAGAAACTTTGCAGGCTAGAAGGATATTGGCAGGAAATATTCAAAGTCGTGAAAAGCAGGGACCTACAGCTAAGATTGCTCTACCTAGCAAAGCTGATCATTTAGAATTGGAGGGGAGATAAAGAGCTCCCCAGATAAGAAAAAACTAAAGGAGTTCATTGTCACCGAACCGTTATTGTATGAAATGTTAAAGGGACTTATTTAAGAAAAAGGAGAGCAAAGCTATGAACAATAACATAGCAATAAATACATATCTATGAACGGCTGAATCTAAAAAACAAACTAAGAAAACAAGAAGAACAGAGCCAGAATCATGCACACAGAGAGCATTTTGATGGTTGCCAGGTGGGAGGGAGGTGTGGGGGAATTTGTGAAGAGGTGAAGGTATTAAAAAATACAAATAGGTAGTTACAGAATAGCCACGGGGATGTAAAGTACAGTATAGAAAATGTAGTAGCCAAAGAACTTATATGCATGACCTATGGACATGAACAATGGTGTGGATATTGCCTGATGGGAGGTGCTGGGTGGAGGGAGGCAAAGGGGGAAAGGTTTGGACAACTGTAATAGCATAATCATTAAAATATAATTTTAAAAAGATAATGATGGCTTGGATCAGGGAAGTGGAGGTGTTGAGAAGTGGTCATATTCTCGATATATTTTGAAGATTGAGTTAAAAGAAATTGCTGATGGATTGAATGTGGGGAGTGGGAATAGTTAAAGAGTTGAGACTGACTTTATAGGTTTTGGGTCTGAGCAACTGGGAGAATGGAGTTGCCATTTTTTGAAGATCAGGAGAGGAGTGGTTTTGGTGGGGGGAGTACATTAGGAACATTGTTTTGGACATGTTATGTTTAAGATGCCTATTAAAAATCCAAGTCAGATACATGAGTCTGGAGTTCAGGGAGAAGGTAATGGATAAATATATAGAGCCTGGAGGTATCAGATGTGCCACCTGCCTTGGGTACCAGTTAGTTTACTGTTGATATATGCCACAGCTGTTTTAGGTAGGTTACTGTGAGCCCAGACTCACCTCAAATGCAAACTTACCGCAGCCTATAAGGGCAAGAGGGTTAATGCCTCCAATGAAACCTTCCACCACTGGGTAATGAAGCAGGTGGGCCAATGCATCGGTACTGTGTGGTAGGGTCGGGGGTGTTTCCATACACTTTTCAGGAGGCCCAGCAGAATCCAGCCTCTGTTGTCCAGAACAGTGACCCTGAAAAGGTACATTTACATTGGTTTTTCCTCATCCTCTCTCTTATTCTTCCCACTCTCTCACTTCTGATAAATGGGAACACGTTTCAAATAAACTCACTCAAGTCCTTGAGTCAGGCTCTGCTTTCGGATGAGCCCAGACTAAAACACCTGCTTGTAAAAGGTGCTTAAAGCCACGAGATTGGGTGCTGAGGTCTCCCAGAAATTGAGTGTAGATGGAAGGAGAAGAGGTCTGGGCACTGAGCCATGGGGTGTTCTTGCAGTCAGAGCAGTAATCCCCAGCCCTGGGGGAACGTAAGATCACAGGGCAGCATCTAGTTGCTGCCCATGCCTGAGGCTCTACCCTGATGAATTAGATGAGAGTGATTGGGAATGGACTCTGACATCTGTATCCTTTAAAAACTTTCTGGATAATTATAAAGCACAGCCAGCACTGAGAGCTCTGATTAGAGGTTGGGAAGATGATGATCCAGCAAACGTGACTAAGGAACAGCCAGAGAGGTAGGAGGGGATGCCAATGGAAGGAAGGGTTCTGAGGAAGAAAGAAGGATAATGTCATCTGTTGCCCACGGGTCAAGATTTACCAATAGATTTAACCACATGGAGACTTTGGGTGACTTCAGTAAGACTGGTTTTGGTGAGCAGTGGTAGAAAAGCCTTATCGTGATGTGTTCAAGTTAGAGGATGGGAAGATTGAAATTGGAGTCAGATAATGTCAGCCTCTCTTTCAAGGAGCACGGCCATAAGGCGGAGTAGAGAAATGGGGAGCTAATTGGAGGGAGAAGTGGGTCCAAGAGAGGGGTTTTATGATGGCGGGTTTATATGTTGATGTTGGTGGAAATAGGTTAGTGGAAAGGAAAAAAAAAAAACTGGTGGTACAGGAGAGAAGAGAGGGAATTGCTGGAGCGCAGTTCGTGAACCTAGACTCTGTGGATGACTGGAGGTGCTGGTCTTATGGGAGTCTAGGCCCTTTGCTCATAACGACAGGAATACTTGGACCTTGCAGGGAGGAGGGTAGCTGTGGAAGTTTGCTTCTGATGGCTCCCAGGAACCTCTTCTGGACACTCCAGCAGAGGCCCGGTGGCCCCGGCTCTGTACCCTCCAGAGGGGCCAGCTGCCTCAGCATCTGCCGCAAGTGCTCTGTGTGGGTTCCAGCCTCATGGCCCCCCCTTTACCAAACACAGAGGTTGATGGAGCAACACTTCCTGCTGCAAATGCAGCGCTTTGCGTGCACGTGTCTTTTTCTACAATGCTTTAGGCTCAATATAATCACATTTAAAAACAAATGTAAACAAGAATGCCCCCAAGGAAAAATGCACTGTTTTATGGTATAACAGGAGACAACGTGGAACATTTTGTGAAATCTTGTTAGAAACCACACGGGGGCACTATTCCTTTAAAACTGCAGTATATACAATTTTGATGATTGAAGGAATGGCTTCTTTGAAGTTCAGTTTCTAGAAGTTTATTTTCTATGAAATGAGAAGCTCTTGTGTCACAATAACAAAATATTTTCTGCACCTCATAGGGCATCTGACATGTTCCAGAGACCTGGATTTTTCATTTAATCGGGCTCTTGAGCAATTATTCTTTTACTTCTATA